>PISX010013360.1:0-57028 GCA_004024625.1 Mellivora capensis | reverse complement strand
ACTGTCTTTTTTCCACTGTATATTTTTTCCTGCTTTGTCGAAGATTATTTGACCATAGAGTTGAGGGTCCATATCTGGGCTCTCTACTCTGTTCCATTGGTCTATGTGTCTGTTTTGATGCCAGTACCATGCTGTCTTGGTGATCACAGCTTTGTAGTAAAGCTTGAAATCAGGTAACGAGATGCCACCAGTTTTATTTCTGTTTTTCAACATTTCCTTAGCAATTTGGGGTCTCTTCTGATTCCATACAAATTTTAGGATTATTTGCTCCAGCTCTTTGAAAAATACCGGCGGAATTTTGATGGGAATGGCATTAAAAGTATAGATTGCTCTAGGTAGTATAGACATTTTAACAATATTTATTCTTCCGATCCAAGAACATGGAATGGTCTTCCATCTTTTTATGTCTTCTTCAATTTCTTTCATGAGTGTTCTGTAGTTCCTCGAGTACAGATCCTTAACCTCTTTGGTTAGGTTTATTCCCAGGTATCTTATGGTTCTTGGTGCTATAGTAACTGGAATCGATTTTCTAACTTCCCTTTCTGTATTTTCATTGTTAGTGTATAAGAAAGCCACTGATTTCTGTACATTGACTTTGTATCCTGCCACGTTACTGAATTGCTGTATGAGTTCTGGTAGTTTGGGGGTGGAGTCTTTTGGGTTTTCCATATAAAGTATCGTGTCATCTGCAAAGAGAGAGAGTTTGACTTCTTCCTTGCCAATTTGGACACCTAAAAAAAAAATGGAGTCTCTCCATTGTTTTTCTTTGTCATTTTCACCTGTCCACTGTCATGCAGAAAATACTATTCCTATGATTTCTTTACTCTTCCTTCTCCTCTTTGTAATATTATATTCAAAAGGAATATAATGAATGCTAACTGGGCACTGGTGATTGATCATTTCTTCTGATAACCCTCCCCTCCTCTCCTCCTCCCCTCCCCAATGCCCACCCCTGAGCCCCCCAAGCTGCTGTCCTTACCCCCCACTTGGAAGGATCCCCACCCCTTGGTTCACCCTTTCTGTTCTGATGTGCCCTGCCTCTTCCAAGTTGTATTCCAGGATTGAGATCCTTTTGTTTAAGGACTCCTGACTACAGAAACCTCCACCTTGCTAACCTAGGATAGGGAACCTTGAAATCATCCAATAATTCCTCTCCTGCTTTTTCAGATATAAACATCTAATAGCACAGCCTTATGGGTTTGTGAAACATGGGGATTTGCTCCCAAGATTGAGCTTTCCCACTATACACAATGTCTATAGCTCCCTCCCCATTCTCTGAATTAATAAAAAAGGTGAGCCCAAATACAGAGAAAAGCTTGACTTAGGGCTTCACAAATGAAGGGAATAATAAGAATATTAAAATGACAAACGATTTTTTGAATTTGCAAATACATATTTTAAAAGACTTGTTGGGTTAAAATTAAGGAAATCATTTTAAAAATAAGGTGTCTATTCTGATTCCAACTTTGTCATGTCATTCTGACACTTTACGCAAGCTACACCCTCTCTGGCTTGGAGATTTCTTATCTTAGTGTGAAATGGCATCTGAACAGTTCTAAGGGCTGAATGTTCTAGTTGCTTATGAAATCTTCTGACAAGAGAACACTGTACTGGGAGACTCTTCCTCCCTGCCCCCAGTGTAGAAGAACCCCTCCCTCTGAGTCACAGTGAATCATTCCTTTTGCTTGACTACTCCTTCTGTGGAGATGTCACCTATCACATCAGATTAGAGCTAGCTGTTTGCCTGCCAGTTGTCCCAACCAAACAACAATCAAGTTCTATTATTGTGCTGCAAGTCAGACAAAATCCATATCAAGCAGACTTAGTTCATAAAGATAATTTATTTTATATTTTTTCAAAGATTTTATTTGAGAGAGAGAGAGCAAGCATGAGTAGGGTAAGGGGCAGAGGGAGAAGCAGGCCCCCACTGAGCAGGGAGCCTGATGCAGGGCTCCATCCCAGGACTCCAGCATCATGACCTGAGCTGAAGGCAGAAGTTTACCTAACTGAGCCACCCAGGCATATCTTTATCCAATAAGGATAATTTATTGGCTCATGTAACTGAAATGTCCAATTGTGAGCCAGGCCTGAGGTCTGGCTGGCCTCAGGGCTCATGTGATATGACTTGGTCCTAATCTCTCTCTCTTTTCCTCTGCTCTGCTTCCATGATGTTTACCCCATTCGCATGTGGTTCCTATCAGAAGAAGGTTTTTTCCTTCCCTTTGAAAATCTCCTCCTGCCATATTGACTGGGTCAAATAAGTGTCTATCCCTCAACAAATTGCCAAGGCCAAGATGATGAGAAACACTCAGGCTTTCCTGCTTCCTGGGAGCTGGGGTGGAATCAGGTCCAGCCACCTGCCTGGCTGGGACCAGGGAGGCGGTGACTTCTCAGATACCAAGATAAGAGAAGGGCAGGGATAGATGCTATGCTTGCCTTCACATGTAGTGTGAACACCCCCACCATAGCATTCACCACTGCTTGCTTTCTATAGAATTGTTCTTGTCTCCCCGACTTAGAAAGTGAACTCCTTGACTCCAGGTGATTTATGGTTACATTTCCAGGTCCTAGCATACACCATGTGTTCAGTAGAGGTTTCTGATGGTCAATTACTTCAGATGCCTCTACAAGGGTCACTTCCAGATGATGGTTCTTGGCTATTCCCAAGGACTTTGGATTCTATGTCCAAGCAGAACAGATGGAGTAAGTGTGGAGAGCAGCAACTGCTGGGGTTTTGGAGTTTGTCTCCATTGGCCATGTTGAAAGCTTGGGGATTCCCTCTATTTACTGCTCAGGAACACTGGTGTGTTCCAGAATCTTGGGAGCTCAATGACCCCTGAGTCTGGTTTTGGAAATGGCATTTGCCACAGAAGGACATGGGTGGATATAAAAATAAAGCACCAACAGACAGCCTGACTTCCTTTTCCCCGAGAAGAAATTGCCTCGACTGAGCTTCTAACAGAAAGAGACAGGTGAAAGACAGGAGTGGAAATTAGCTTCCCCCACCCCGTTCACAAGGTGCAATCTGGCATTTTGCTGGAGACAGCTACTGCACAAAGATTTGTGGCAGTGACTCAGGAAGAGAAATGAAATGTCAGGGTTTCCTCCCTGGTGGGTCCTGCATTAGGTCAGTGCAGACGGCATCCCTCACCATGCAGCATGCTGAAAATGTATTTTAACGAGTATTTTGTCAATTTAGCAAACTATGGTGAGGGAATAGCTAATAAGATGCTATGGGAAAATGTTGATTAATATGGATACTGTATTTGAAAAAAATGGAAGTTAGAAAAAAACCTCAGAACTTGAAATAGCATAAACACACTGATTATAGCTCCATAAAACATGTGTTCATTTTTAAATATTGAAAGAGGGTTTGGAGTAAAGTAAATAGAGTTTATGAGGTTGGAAGCCTTAGTTAGTAATTAGTTTTAAGGGATTTTTGCAGAATGGTCTTCTCTGAGTGAATGAGTAATGCATTTTCAAGAATTGAATTCTGCTCATCCTAGGCTAGGTGGATGTAGGTAGAGGCTTTAGTCTAAAGTGTGGAGTGTGAGGAGAGGAAGGAAGGAAGGGAGGGATGAAAGGAGGAAAGTGGAAGAGGTGGTTAAGGAAGCAAACAAAATAGGTTGGAAAACATTCTGCAAATTATAGAGTACTAGGCAAATATTTTCTATTATTATACAAAATAACCCATACTCTACAACAAATAGCATTGTTCTTAGAATGAGGGAAGTCCTCCTGCCTTTGTGTGAGATGGTTTTAGATCGCTATTCTTTTGAGCTTCTTTTATGGCTCTAAAACCCTCTCCTGTCTCTAAGAGACTTCCTTCTGCTGCTCAGCTCTGTGGGGACTTTTCTCTCTCCTACTTGTAGGCTTGCAGGATGGAGTGGTAAACCAGATAACCACATGCATTAAAACTGCATGTAAAGTGTCTGGAGAAGGCTCTTCTACTAGCAAAGTTATAAACTTTAGATCTTAATTTTTTTTGGGGGGGTAGGCATTATTTTGGCTGGTAAAAATCACTTAACAATAATAAAATGTACTGAACATTTGGGGTTCCCTTCTGGGATCCCAGATATGTTGGAGGTAGTGGAAGCTGTTGGACAAGAGATAGCCACACAGAGAGATGTTATAGGCATTTGAGTTCTTGGACCTAGTGCCACACTTGGTTGAAATTGAGCACCTATGTTGGCTCATTGAGTTTAAGTAAAAAAAATAAGTTAGGGGCACCTGGATGGCTCAGTGGGTTAAAGCCTTTGGCTCGGGTCATGATCCCAGGGTCCTGGGATCGAGTCCCGAATCGGGTTCTCTGCTCAGCAGGGAGCCTGCTTCCTCCTCTCTCTCTCTCTCTGCCTACTTGTGATTTCTATCTGTCAAATATAAATAAATAAAAACTCTCAAAAAAAAAAGAGCTAGTGTATTGGAATTCAACCAAATAAACATTTTATTCATCATTTGTAATTTTGTAAAAGGATTTTATGACGGGGTGCACTGTGATATATTTGACAAAGATGAGAAAGTTGGCTGTAGGAGCTGGTCTGCCATGAGTATGGCCTATTCTATTTTGGATTTATTATATTGAGATGATGACAAGACATGGCTGTGGAATTATTTTATTGACAACTCGAGATTCAGGAGCAGAACTTGGGGGACAGGGAACAACTAGGAATAAAGGTTGAGGGGTCCACTGCAAACAAATGGCAGATAAAAATGAGTCTGAAGATCAGAGAATCGAGGGTTGAGCCCTGGGCAAATCCAGAGTTAGGGAAAAGGAGATGGAAAGTGTAAAATGCTACTGCCGACTTCCAGGATACAGCCATCTTGTTGGAGATACTAAATGTGTACAACATGAAGGACTGGAGAAGATGGAGGACTATAAAAACCACCACATGAACAACAGGTGTTGGTGAGGATGCGGAGAAAGGGGAGCCTGCTTACACTGTTGGTGGGAATGAAAACGGGTGCGGCCACTCCGGAGAATGGTATGGAGGCTCTTCCAAAAGTTAAAAATAGAACTACCATACAAGCTAGCAATTGCACACTAGGTATTTACCCAAAGGATACAAACAACAACAACAACAACAGATGTTTTTAGCAGCATTATCACAAACTATCACAAACTATGGAGAGAGCCCAAATGTCCATTCACTAATGAATAGATAAAGAAGATGTGGTATATTTTATATTTATATGTACAAGTATATATTATATATATTTATATATATATATATATATACGGAGTATTATTTAGTCATCCAAAAGAATGAAACCTTGGCATTCGCAATGACATGGATGGAGCTAGAGTGTGTTATGCTAAGTGAAATAGGTCATTCAGAGAAAGACAAATGTCATGATTTCACTCATGTGGAATTTAAGAAACAAAACAGACGAACATAAGGGAAGAGGAGAGAAAAAAATGGAGAGAGGGAAGCAAACCGTAAGACTTGATGATAGAGAACAAACTGAGGATTGATGGAGGGAGATGGGTGTGGGATGGGCTAGCTGGGGGATGGGCATTGAAGAGGGCACCTGTTGCGATGAGCACTGGGTATCATATGTAAGTGATGAATCGCTGAATTCGACTCTTGAAGCCAACATTGCCCTGTATGTTCATTAAAATTTAAATAAAAATTAAGAAAATGGGGACGCCTGGGTGGCTCATTTGGTTAAGCGGCTGCCTTCAGCTCAGGTCATGATCCCAGCGTCTTGGGATCGAGTCCCACATCGGGCTCCTTGCTTGGCAGGGAGCCTGCTTCTCCCTCTGCCTCTGCCTGCCACTCTGTCTGCCTATGCTCTCTCTCTCTCTCTCCCTCTCTCTCTGACAAATAAATAAATTTTAAAAAATTTTTAAAAAATTAAGAAAATGGTTAAAACAAAAACGAAAAAACAACAATAAAAAAACCCACAACATGATGATTTGGACTCTCCAGACCGTAAGTGCTGTAGGCAGGCAGGCAGAGATGTCATACAATGGAGCTGATGTGGAAGGCTTCTTCTTTCAGCCCAAGAAAGTGTGCTGGGGGCTCTGAGTCCACTGCAATGCATTTGAGATAGCCTCTAGCCCAGAGTTATGCCCAGAGAAATGTGTAGGATCTGGTCAGCCCAGACCCCCTGCTGCCTTCCCATCCAGGTGCACAAACCCTACCCCTGAAACTTGGCCTCAGCTGCCCCTCCCTTCCCTGGAAGGACTTCCTCTTTCTCTTCTACTGTCACACTTTTTGGAAGCCTCAAAAGAGCACCTTAGTCGACTTCCTTCCTCAAAACTCTTGTTTCTTGGTTTTTGTTGTTGTTGTTGTTGTTTGTTTGTTTTTTGTTTTTTTACTGTGTTTGAAACTTTACATATATTTCCTTTTTAAAATTTTTTATTTATTTTTTCAATTTCTTTTCAGTGTTCCAGAATTCATTGTTTATGCACCACACCCAGTGCTCCCTGCAATACGTGCCCTCCACAATAGCCACCACCATTTCATTTATATGCATAGCCTGTTCCTCAATAAATTGTCACCTGCCTTAGAAGATTGTTCTAAGGACCAGGGACAATGTACGTAAGTTGTTATCACAGAATACGTGCTTAGTAAGAGCTGGCCGTTACTGCCCATGGTAGTATGGAGGCCCCTTGGGAGCGGCGGCCATGTCTGGCATCCACTCCACCTCTAGCTAAGGGAAGGCACCCAGTGAATGAAAGGATGTTGATGTGACAGTAGATTCTCCCCACTTTCCATTGGCTTCTTTTGTCTCTTGACCAAGTTTGTTCAATAGCTGGGACTGTAAGAGCTCATTTCTGGGTGCTTTCAAAGCTATTGGCCCATTTAATTTTTTTGAAATGGCTGGAGAAAAGCCAACTCTCTTTGCCTTTACTGATGAAGGACAAGTTGCTTTTGTTAAATATAACATCTCAAAATCTTTCAAATGGACATGAAGACTGATGACAGACCTGATCTCAGCAGACAAATGGGGAATTCCCGGCTCAGAAGAGGATGTTTGTACATCCTTTAAATCCCTGGCTGTCCCCAGTGCGTGATCCATTAACATGGGGGGCAATACTGTTAGTTCCCTCTGTTCTAGCCAGAGACTTCTCCTCACATTTCAGAGGAGGAGGAGGAGGAGAGGGGGAGGAAAAGAAGGACAGTGATGTGGTTCTTTTCTTTTTTTGGAGTGACATGTATGAAGCCCAGCCTAGATGGTTTCCATGATAGCATTTTTTTTTTCAAAAAGGCCATTTTTAGAACTTGAAGTGGTTTCAAGCCAGATCAGCCCTATTGTCTGTGATGCTAGCAGAAAGATAGAAGCTAGGAAAGTGTTTGTGTCCCTAGAGAGGGTTTAGGTTTCCCCTTAATGGCACTCACTGGTTTGACTTATCGTAGCCTTTGCTGGGGGGAGGGATGGAGATGTGGCTATTGGAATTTCGGGGTCACATCTCCTTTGTACACCGACCTTCAGACTTTGGTCATTTTTGAAAATAGGTATCTCCAGAACCAGAGCAAATAATTCTGCTTATTTAATATGAAATATTTCACATCCACATAGTGAATATGTAAAGAGTAAAGGGAAGATGGAATGGCTTGGGCAAATTCCCATGCCGTGTAGCTCAAGCCCAAGGTGAAGCTATGAGATAGATGGTTTGTGTTCAGGGTCCGCTGCTCCCTCTTGTCAGAATGTCTTTCCAAGGGACATACCAGATGCTTCCTTGGCTCCAGAATGGCCTAGTTCTCGGCATGCCAACTGTATGCAGCCCCCTCCTTGGGAAAGAGCTCACCCACCATGTGTCCTTAGTTGTGTGCCTGGCATCCCAAGAACCACCCCCTCCCTGACTGCCCCCGCCTCAATTCCACCCTCCCCACCCCCCATCCAGTCCCAGCCCAGCCTGAGAGATCCCACCCCTCTGAGACAATTGGGTTTGGGGAGCACTCCTGCCACAAGGGCAAGCAGCCTGGGTTCCCTGGCAGCTTGTGACAGTTTGGGGTTAGAGCCTCACTCAAGGGCAGCAAAAAAAATTAACCAGCGTCTCTCCCTTTTTGGAATTTGCATTGGAAAACCAGGTTGAAGCCGCTAGTTGGCGAGGGATCCTGTAGAAGGACTTGCAGACACACAGGGGGAAGGGGCTGTGAGTGCACAGCGGTGGCCAGAGAGCAGCAGGCAGGGCTGCCGAGGGCCAAGGGCCACAGGGCAGGCAGGAGCCGGACAGGGAGGACTAGGAGGCCTGGCTCGTCTGGACGTGGAATCCACACACTCCGGTCCCTGCAGACGGGACACCTGTCCACCAGCACCGCCCTGAATGGAGCTCCTTCTGGCTCCAGGGCTGGGGTCTGCCCTCTGGGGGGCTGTTCATCCCCATGTCCAGGTGGTCCCTGGTCGAGCTTTTCCAGGAATCCCTGCATTTCTCTTGCTCCCACACATGTGTATCCTTAAGGTGGGTCCTCATTCCTAGACCCCAGAGTGAGTTTGACACTTCGTTGGCAGCCTGGTGTCTTCTCATCTTTCCATTGATGATTCCCCCCTTGCTCTGAATGCTTTAGTTTTAGGAGAAGAAAATATGGGCGCTCTGTAGAAGGAACAACACATCAAACTCATGCTTTATGTCATGCGATGGGACAGATGTTTTGCTTAGAACGAGGCCTTTCTAGGTTGACAGCAATGGAGGAGGGCCAGGACTCTGGTGGCTAAAAACAAAAAAGCTGCAGTCCCCAAGGAGGCACATGGGGAGGGGACTTAGTTAGTTCAGACATGGTAACAAAATACCACAGATTAGGGGACTTCCCCACTAGACGTTGATTTCTCACACTTCCGGAAGCTTGAGGTCTGAGATCAGGTGCATGGCTGGGTTTTGGTGAAGGCCCTCTTCCTGGCTTGTAGGTGACTGTCACATCATTGTCCCCTCACATGGCAGCAGGGGATGGGGGATTGGGAGGCCACTCTCTGGTGTTAGGGACAGTAATCCTTTTAGATCAAGACCCTATCCTTATGAACTCATTACATATTAATTACCTCCTTATGGCCCATCTCCAAATACAGCCACTCTTGAGTTAGTGCTTCAATATATGAATTTTGGGAAGACATAATTCAGTCCATAAAAGGGACCGAAGAGAGAAGCAATGCCTTGATGTCCAGCCAGTGGCAGACTCTGAGTCAATTTTTGGTTGACTTGGTGTTTGCCTTTTAATTCATTTATTCAATCACTCAACAAGGATTTGTAAACCCTTATGGTATGAGTACCTAAGGCAAAGTGATAAGAACACACAGGCAATATCCCTAATTAATATGAATTATATAAAATTACCAATTATATAAATAATAGGATATGTGGGGTGATATTAAAGCCTAGAAGACAAGTTATGCATGGTGTGAGCTGGGGATAATGTGTATGTGCTTATCATTTTAGATGGCATTTATGGCCTAGTTATAAATAGAAACTCAAATGAGTTCATAAGACAATCACAGGAAGTTGCTCCCGACACATTATCTCTTTCTCTCCTTTCTTGCTTTAAAAATCAGGGCATTGGCTGGAATGGGTCCTAGCCTTTCGGGGACCCCATCAGGAAGTGAAATGTAGAAGGAATGGAATAGACACTATTTTCAAGATAATGACTGATCAGTGGACCTTCAGAGGTCCTTTTACTGCTCTGTCCTCAGAGGCGATCTGTCAAATCCATTCCTTGTCGCTGAGCCCTACTGTTGTGGCCAGCTGTCCCCAGGCCTCCCGGGCTTTACTCAAGGCACAATGACAGCTGGTAGAAACTCCTGTACCAGGAGAGAAGCCTGGCCCAGGGTGCACATGGGACCCCTGCGCCCTGGTTCATGGTTTCAGGTGAAATGGACTCAAGGTATCTATAACCTGTTCTGGGCAACCAAACCATTGCCACGTCCAAGTTGCTTTTAGAAGTATATGGCCCCATAGCTCAGGTACGTTCAATTTTTGAGCCTCACAAATGTTGGTTTCCAGAAGGCAGCACTACTCTGATGACCCTTAGTCTTTCTTGATGTAGGCTATCTCCTTTGACAAGGGTGTTGATCAGACTTGCACTCTGTTGGAGGACATTTGGGGATAATTCATTGTTGAACAGCCTGTCACCACCTGGCAGGTCTGGGAGCACAGGAGAGCTGTCCTGTGGGGGAAGCCTTAGCATCCTCAAAGGCCCCTCCCAGCAACAGAAGCTTCCTAGCCAGCGAGGCTACCGCTTGGGAACCTCAGAGAAGGCAGTTAGGATGGTCAGACAAAAGTGGCCAGTCTGTCACCAGCCCCTGCTTATGCACACAGCAGTAGCCCTGCCCAGTGCTTAATGTGTTTGTTCCTCCGGGAGCCCTCTGAAAATGCCCAGAAGCCCTTGCTGCAAAATGACAAACTCGACAGGTCTTCCCACCTCCCTGTCTTCGAGGTCCTGCGGGGGCAGGAGATGACTGGCAACGAGAAGCGAGTAGCACAGGGCTGGGGGCCGGGGGAGGGGGTAGCAGCAACAGTGCGCATGTGCACGACTTCTGAGCTGTCATGGGGGCCCATTCCCGACACAGCCCAAACCTCGGGTGGGAGTGCTTCACATTGTGCTTTATACCGATTGGAGGCTGGAAATGGGGGATCAGAAGCAAGCCCGGTGCCCTTGGTGGTTTGCTAGCGGCACAGCCCTCACAAAGTGGGGCACACAGCAGTTGGCCTGTGGGACACACCTGTCCCCAACCCCGCCCCAGCTAGCGGAATGCTGTTTCTGCAGCTAAGCTCAGTAGAGGCTTTCACAAGTCCCAGCAGCACTGAAATGCCAAAGGCCTTCAGCAATTCGTTCCATGCACCCTCAGGCCTGGGAAACTAAGGGCTAGAGCCAGAGGTCAGGGGCTGCTTGTAGGGCTGCCCTCTGCAGCTCACAAGGCTGCGTGGGGTAGTGGTAGTGCTGCCTGGCGGTTAGGATAGTCAGGTTAGGTCAGGTTAGGTCAGGTTAGGACAAGACCCTGGAGCCGGATGCCCGCTTGGCCCCCTCCCAGCTACCGGCAGGTGACTACGACTCTCTCCATATCCTCTTGCTCATACCATTGCCATGCAGAGACCTCACCTGGAAAATCCAATTGTGTGTGATCTGAAAAGTGATTTGCTTGCTGGGAGGGCTCCTAGGATTGAGTTTCTCTGGGTGTCTCGCTGTCTGGGCCATGTAGCCTCAGCAAGACTCCCCGAAGTGGCAACGGCTCCCTGGTCCCCTCCTACAGGTGTCGCCTAGCAGGCCCCCTCATAAATGCCCACTGAGTCAAGGGAAAGATGGATGCCTCTCTTCTGGCCTGGAGCAGAGTTTGGGTTCCTATCTGGCTTTCACACACATGTGTGGCTCGTGCTCGCTGACTTCCGGAGGCGGGCCTTTTCCAAGAACTCTTTCCTTGGGCTTTGTAAGAGATAGTCATGCCGCCAGGCAACACCTGCAGCTTGATAAACGCAGGATTGCAAGCGAATCTGACTCAAAATACAGCCTCAGGAGAAATGACCCTGCTCACAGCTCAGGACAGGAAGGAGGGAACATAGTGTAATACAGCAGCGGAGAGGGCAGGAGGAGGCGGCACGTCCTGGCAGTGAGTCAGGCGCAGTGAATGGACGCCTACCACATCCATGAAACCAGATACGGTTTCAGCCCCGTCAGCAGTGGCTTCTCCGAGTCCCGAGGCTAATCTGGCAGACCATGGAGAGCTTAAATTAAACAAAATAGAAGAGTGTTCTGGGGTGCACGGTGTATTTTGTTACTGCCCATAGGTGGGCTAGGAGACATTGCAATGGTGCAGATTTTCGTGGACTAGGACCCCTGCCCCAGGGAGGGGGAGCTCTTCCTGCAATGCAAGGTTGGCATAGATATGAAATTAAAAGCAACTTAGGTTCAGAGAATTGGTGTCCAGAGAAAACACATGCCACTATGCCACCTGCCATAGCTGGAGTCAGTAAGGATGTAAAAAGGGTCTTCCAACTTCAATATTGTTCCCCAAAGATTTTATTTTATTTACTTGACAGAAAGAGAGACAGTGAGAGAGGGAATACAAGCAGAAGGAGCGGGAGAGGGAGAAGCAGGCTTCTTCCCAATGCAGGGAGCCCCACCTGGGGCTGGATCCCAGGACTCTGGGAGCATGCCCTGAGCGGAAGGCAGATCCTTTATGGAGGAGTCACCCAGACACCCCTCTCAGAATTTTTAAGGCAGAATTTCAGAGACCTTTTTAGTCTTTTTTTTTTTTTTTTTTGCAGGTGAGGAAAACAGTTTCCGAGGGGAAAAATGACTTGTCCAGGGTCACACAATACGGAGCAAAACCTGATCAGAATCCAGAGTTTCTAACTTCATTTCACTCCTGGACTGTCTAAAAGCTACTGTCTTTTAAATATTTTATTCCCAGTATTATTAATGACACATTGTGTCCAAGATGCCTCTTTAGGTTTGTTATTTTGTAGTGACAGCCACTTTGAATTTTTCTCCCCAGGATTCCCTCCCAGAAAAGTTAAGAGTATGACCACCATCCAGCCAGCTGCTGAAGCCAAATCCTCTGAGTCATCCTCTTCCCCTCCCCCACTGCCCCATTCCTGGGGCCCTAACATCTAATCTGCTGAAAGTTCCTGTTTCAATTTTAAAATTTAAATCCTTCTTTTCCTTTCTCTCTCCACTTCTGTTCCAAGCCCCACCACCGTGTCCTGCCATATTTGTCACAAAACCTCCCTTCCATCCGTTCACAATCCTGGAATCAGAATGACTTTTTTTTTTTTTTTACTTTTTTCTTTTGAAATAATTACAGGTTCACAGGAAGGTGCCAAAAATAATGGGCAAGGAGATCCCGTGTACCCATCGCCTAGTTTCTGACAATAATAGTTTACATAATGGTCAAAACAACAAATACATGTCCAATCAGGATATCAGCATTGATGCAACCCACAGAGGGGATTTTATGATCTTGTGTGCTTCTGTGTGTGTGTGTGTGTGTGCAATCATATCATGTGGTAGATTCATGTAACCACAGCCAAGATAAAGACAATGATCTTCAAAACCTGTATGTCAGTCATGTGGCTTCCTTGCTAAACTCTTTCAGTGGTTTCCCATCCTTCTAGAATACACTCAAACCTCTGCCCAGCAACTTCTCAGCTTTCTTTTTTTTTTTTTTAATTTCTTTCTTTTCAGCGTAACAGAATTCATAGTTTTTGCACCACACCCAGCGCTCCATCAATGCGAGTGGGTATTATGGAGGGCACTTCTCTGCTTTCTGCCAGACCAGAGCGCTCTGGTCCTGTTGCTGGCTTGGCCCCGCCCACACCCCCTCCCCCTCCAGCTCTGGAAGCTGCTGCTGTTTCCATTTGGTTTGCTTTGTGCTTGACTCTTTCCTTGGCTGGCTTATTCCTTCTCAGGGGCCGCCATTCACGTCACCTTCTCTAGCCACTTCCTCTCCCTCACAGCACCCCGGATTTGACTCAGCTCCGTACGCTTGTTTATTTTTTATTTTTTTATTATGTTCAGTTAGCCAGCATATAGTACATCGTTAGTTTTTGATGCAGTGTTCAATGATTCATCAGTTGCTTATAACACCCAGTGCTCCTCACATCACGTGCCCTCCTTACCTCGTTATAAGTTATCCAAGGACAGGCATCTTGTCAACAGTCATTTCTTCAAAATGTCCTGCTGGGCCTGGCACCCAGTAAGCATGTGTAATGTAGAAGGTCAGAGACAGATGTCCGTCCTCACCAGGGTAACTTGGAGCCCCAATTATTTGATAGGAAAGCACTGTGTAGTTATATATGTAGAGAAAATCATATTTTAAGCAGAATAATTGCCTTATACTCAATATAAGTAATACTTTAAGAACATGAAGGTAGAGACTTTAAAAAAAATTTTTTTTTAAAGTCTGTATCCAGTACATTTCAAGGCACCGAAAAGAAAAGTTGTATTTTCTATTCTTGATCAAATTGCTTTTTTAGCAAATGTTTAAGCTAATTCTGTTTCTTTTTCTGCATTATATTTTGTATCCTTAGGAAAAGTATCAAACCCATCTCTCTCTCCTTATATATATATAAAGAGTCAACCTTCCAAATAGGACAGTGTTTTACTGAATGCAAAAGTGCCCCGCAAAAGTGCGGTTAATACAGCTGGCGTGTTTGCCTCAGTGTCCTCAGTCACTGCCACACAGGATGACTTTCTGACTGATGCCAATTTTTAAGTTTAGTCCCAAACATATGGGGATAGAGCGCTCCTGACTTAGACAAACTCACTGAAGACTTGATGCCAACAGGCCAGCAACATGAGCTACGTTAAAAAAATATATATATATCTCTCTTAAGGCAGCCACCACAGAAGGCAATGCAGCCTTCATTGATGGGCCTGAGGGAACTTTCTTGATTCACTCTGAATCGAGGGAATCCGCTGAAGTGATTGTCACAGGCTATTGGCGAACACGTAAGGTTTATTTGTCCCATCTCCCATGAGGGGAGATCCTACTCTAGTGTAGGAACGGCTCTGGACAGGATGAAGAAAGGGAAGACAAGTGCGTTCCAATTTCTCCACACATTTCCCACTTCCTGTCTCATGAGGATGGCTCACCCTGTTTTTTCCCTGCCTTGTCTCTGTCCTAAGCGCTCAGGCCAGGACGGGTTCCATGAAACTCCTCCATGTTTGCTCAAGCAATGTGGACTTTGGTTCCCCTCTGTTATGTCCTCAGAGGCCCATTAATGGCCTCTGAGGTGGGCCAGGCACAGTGTGAGAGACTCAGAAGATATGTGGGTTCCTTCCCTCAGTTCCCTTTTCACGTAGCTGTGGGCCCCCTCTCCACATAAATGGGGTGTGAGGCTACCTGGTGACATTCCTGGCGGTATGAGAGTGATGGCCCAGGGTGGAGCTGTCTACTCAGTGGGAAAGCAGAGCAAGGAGAAATGTGAGTACTGCCATTTTTTAAAAAAGATTTACTTATTTATTTTAGAGAGAGAGAGCATGAGGGAGGGGGAGAGGATGAGGAAGAATCTCAAGCAGACTCTGAGCTGAGCACGAGTCCAATGTGGGGCTCAATCCCAGGACCCCGAGATTATGACCTGAGCCAAAACCCAGAGCTGGACGCTTAACTGATTGTGCCCCCCAGGTGCCCCTGGATATGGCCATTTTAAAAATTCCTTATGGTCCAAAAATGTAGTTATCTTTCTCCGTCTGTGCATTCGGGTTCCAATGAACCAAGAATTTTTTCCATAAATAAAAAAGAACCAACAAAACAGAAAAACATGACTTGCCCTCACAGAGCTTTGACTCAGTGGGAGGGACTGACAATAATGTCAGATGCTAATGAGTGCCATGAAAAAAAGAAAAGAAAGCAGAGAAAGGGATAAAGAGTCCAACAATGTTTGGGGTTCCAGTTTTAAATAGAGTGGCCAAGCAGGACCCTGCTGGACAGGTGCCAATTGAGTAGGGACCCGAGAGGTTGGCAAGTGAGCCTGCAGCAATGTATGGTAGGGAGAGGTAAGCTTACAAACAGAGAACTTCAAGTGCAAAGACCCTGAGGTAGGAGGAGTCTTGTCATTTTCAGAGAAGGCACTAAGCAGAAGGAGTGAGGGGAGACAAGGAGAGGGGCAAATTAGGGGGTGAATGGCAGATGAAATAATGTGAGGCTTCTAGGATTCTGGTTTTTGCTCTGGGTAAGATAAGAAGCCATCCAAGAGTTGACAGAGTGTCATGATCTAACATGTTTTAAAGGATCACACTCGTTGGTGTAATGAGAATAGACAAGAGGGCAGGGATGGAAGGAAGGACAGTTAGCAAGGTATTGCCTAAAGATGATGACTTGGATCAAGTCTTCTTGGGGAAGACTACAGAGAGGGCTGGTTTGGAAAGAACCAGGAGTTGAGGGTGGTTGGGAGTGGAGAGGTTGAGGAGGCCTGGCTGGATAGTCTGGAGTTCAAGCAGATATGGCCAGTGGCCAGTGTGTGATGGTCTCTAAGCCACTGGATATGTGAGCACCTGTCCTCAGTTTGAAATGTGACTGGGGGATAACACTTTAAATAGCAGAAAGAAGATATTGGAGTAGGAATGTGCAAACCTGAAAACTGGGGGAAGGTTCTCTCCCTAGGCTTTTTCTTTCTTCTTTCTGTGCTTAAACTTTTTTAGCCTTTTTGTATTCCTTCTGTCCCTCATAGCAGTGTCTTAGAATATTTCTATCTTGTCCCAGTAGGAATCGTGGTGAAGAGGATAGAAGACAATCAGAACCAACACGAAATTAGATTATTGCTTCTCTTTGCACAGATTAAGTCTAACAACCTCAGCCTCTAGTTCTGTGTCATGGAGCAAGAGGAAACCAAAACATGATCTCTCAGGTTTTTTCTGGCTGATTTCCACCTACCACGTCTGGAAATCAGGTGACCGCAGAGGTTCCTTTCCCGGACACTGCATGGAGATTTGAACTTACAGCAGCTGACCTGGCAAGTGGCCGCTGGCCGCTGAAGGGAAGGCGGATCCAGCAGTCACTGGAGAAAAGCTGCAGCTGGACCAGGAGCCTCGGTTCGCACCCTAGTTGTGCTGCTTGCCAGTAGCATGGCCTCGGACAAGTCACTTAACACTTTAGCTCTTGTTCCTGTGGAATGGGGATTGCCTTTCAGTGGAACCTCACTATTCACGGATTCTGTATTGTGAGTCTGCCTACTTCTGAGACGTGTCTGAATCCCCTCATCACTGCTCATGGCACTTTTGTGATCACGTGAGGCTTCATGCAGAGTGGAGAAAAATTGGAGCTGCCTAGTGCAGCCACCCATTCTTACATGATGTCAGACAAGGCAGCACGCTGCCTTTTTGTTCCTGCCCCCGTACTGTGAACAGGTGTCCCTTTTAGAGCATTTGCTTCATGCTACATTTAAAAAAAGTTTGTGCATTTTAATTTTGTTGTTTAAAACAGCCCTGGGGCGCCTGGGTGGCTCAGTGGGTTAGGCCCCTGCCTTCGGCTCGGGTCATGATCTCAGGGTCCTGGGATCGAGTCCCGCATCGGGCTCTCTGCTCGGCGGGGAGTCTGCTTCTCCCTCTCTCTCTGCCTGCCTCTCTGCCTACTTGGGTTCTCTCTCTGTCAAATGGATAAATGAAATCTTTAAAAATAAATAAATAAATAAATAAATAAATAAATAATAAAACAGCCCTGAGGCTCACACTGACGCCATGAGGTGCTCCTAAGCTCAGGAAGGCTGTGATGTGCCTTATGGAAAAAAGTGCATTGTCTTAGATGATCTTCATCCAAGCTCGAGTTATCGAGCTGTTGGCCGAGAGTTCGATGCCAATAAATCAGCGGGATGTGTCAAACAAGGTGCCTCTCAACTGACGCATGCGTGAAGCATGTTGATGTAATGATCGACTAATGAAAATGATGTGACCAGGGGCCGGCAGGAACCTAACCCAATCTTTCCACTAGGAGCAATGATCCCGCATTTGCTAATTCCGTGTTTGTGGAGACTCTCTAGAACTTAACTACCTGCAATAACAAGAATCAGTCATACTCGTTCTACCCAGCACAAAAGATGGTTGCAAGGATAAACTGAAATACCAAATGTAACACTGCTTTCTACACTATAAACTCCAATGAGAGGTGGTCACGCTTGTTCAGCATCTGAGAGTATACGAAGTTTCTGGACGTCGGTGATGGCAGCCCATCTCCCCCACCTCCCTGTCATGCAAGGTGAGTTGTGCTCTTTGCTGTTCACATTCCTACTATGAGGAAGAAGAACCTGGAGAAATGAGGTGCCCATTCAGCGTGAGGCGGCAGGCATCCACTGTGTGAAGACTCTGTGTGACTCCAAATAAAATGATGAATGTGCATGCCTCTGAAGCTTCTGGAACATCTGAGTGGGGCACTCATCTTCCTGAGGCATCTGCTTGCCTCTTACCTAATGCATCTCTAATCCCAGAGGATCCAAGATGGCAAAGGGGATGCTTTCCATGTCTGTCTCCTGATTTCCCCTCTCTGTGCGTTGGCCAGGGGGAAGATATTCTGGACGAACTGAGGAGTATGGGGAAGTCAGATGAGCCTACTCTCTGACTAATTTGGGGCCCCAGCCCAGAGGCTGACTTGCAGGGTCAGGGACTTGCCTTGAGACCAGGTGGAGGGAAGCCAGAGTAGTAACCAGTTGCAGTCAGGTGGGTGAAGGCTCTCAGGAAGGGCTTCACCAAGCTGCCCTAAGGTTCTGAAGTGGCCCAGGCAGGACCCAAAAGTAGCTGTGAGTCACCTGTGGGTCCTGCCAGAGAAAGGTTCTGTGGCTGAAGCCAAGGAGGCCTCTGTTAGGGTTGGGGAGCGGGGGTACCATGAACTGGGCCAAGTGAGAGTCTGGCCAGGCTTCTGAGGGGGTTCTACCGTACTGTGATGAGGGGTTAGGCATGGTAGGTCGGGGGCATGCCTGTGACAGACTTCATTTATCCCTTAGGACTCCCTGGCCAGAGGCACCCAAGGGAGAGAGGCAGGGGAGGGGAAGGCTACTGAGGTGACCAGCATTTGTGTCTAGAAGAGGCTGAACTCTGTGCCCAAAGGGCCTTTCTCTCAAAAGGTAATGGGCAGGTAGGTTGCCTTGGATCCTATAAAATGCATGTTCTGACTCAGGAGGCCTGGGGTGGGATCTGAGACTTGAATGAGCTCCCAGCTGAGGCCAGTGTCCCTGGGCTCAGCCCACACTCTGAGTAGCAAGGCTCTGTGTAAGAGATCAGATCCTGAAATGAGCTGGAGTTTAAATGGTAGTAATAAAAGTAGTGATAGAGCCTCAGGAGAACAGCAAGTTTGCAGACAAAATTCAGAAAACATTCAGATATTCTTTCTGCATGTCCGAAGTGCCCCACTCATCATTCCAGAAAGGCGGGGCCCCCAGAGAAGGACCCAGGAGAAAAGGTACACAGGTGAGACATGATCAAGTCAGAATGTGGTGACTACGATATGATTCCTCTCAATGATGATGACCTCGATTCGACAAGCATTACAGAGTGCCTTCCGGGCAGACAGTCCTCTCAGAGCCCTCGATGCCATCGGGAACAGAAGGATGACAAGAGATGCTCCCCTCAACGATGGATACACAACGATGGATCACACTTTCAAGGTATGTATATACACACACACACCATATGTGTGTGTATGTGTGTGTGTGTGTGTGTGTGTGTGTGTGTTATTCTACTTTGGGTTATGAAGCGTCATTGCATAGCATCTAATAAGATCATGCAGGGCCAACTGTCTTAACGGGAAGCTCCACAGTGGACAAATAAAAAGTGCCTTTCAGCATTACAGGGAAACTGGATGGCAGCCTTGATTTGGGGTTGATTGTGCCGCTCGCCCCACCTAGTGGCTGTTTACCTGAATTGCAGGGTCAGTTCCTTGTGCCTCTTAGAAACCTGAACTGCATGAAATGTCAGTGAATGTCTCGGAGAACGATCTCGAAACCATCTCTATCACACTGGAACCCTGGTAACTTATCACTGGCACTGTGCCTGGAGCTCCTTTTGAATTTGTGAAAAATACCACCTTCTGGTTTTGGAGGTTTCAGTGAATTGATGTCTAAAGAGGAGAGGAGAATCTTTAAAAAATGTTTTTCAATAATTTTTGGTGCACCAAAATAACCAGAGAAAGAGAGAAAGAAGCCAGCCAGCCAGGCAGAAGCTACTGAAATATAAACAGCAAAAAGAGAACTATTTCTGCAAGTGTTAAATCTTAAATGGCGCCCAGAGTAAAATGTATTTCTCAATATATGTGGAAAAGATATATATGGATACCCTATTTTTAACCATACTATATTTCTCCTGATCAAGATGTATTTATTAAGCACCTTTCGTTTCTGGTGCTAGGCACTGTAAAGTGAGTTAAGCAGATTGTGGACTCTGAAGTTTCAAAGGTCAATACCATTTTTAAAATCTACCATAATTCCAGGAGGGACCTAGGGTAGGGGGCAGAAAAAAAACAGCAGGTTTCAGGAAGTCAAATGCCAGCTGGAGCCAAGAGGCGAGGAATGCGGACTCTTTAGCTTTCCTTCTACTCTCATAATCTTCATCAACCCAGCTTTCCTTTATATGATTTGGACATTTGACATTTTCTACACAAAAGCGCTTTGATTCTCATCTTCCAAGAAGACTGGTCCCCAAATTCTCTCCTGTATTAATGTTGGGGCCACCACTTCTAACATCCAGCCTCATGCTACTTCCAGAAGTTAGCCAAAGGTCTCCTAAGTTCTAGTTCACTGACGTAATTTTGGTCTTTGAAGAGTGTTGATGTGTATCAATCAGTTACATGATTGGAGGAGTGCAGAACTTTCTGGCAGGTGACTAAGGCTACTTTTTTGACAAGATGCACATCAGCTGGGTGTGTCAATTAGGTAATTATACTGGTGTGATGCACAGGCTTGCCAGTCATTAAACAAAGTAGGCCATTCATTGTGCTTAACTGCCTGGTTTGCAAGACAACCCAAAAGTTAGTTTCCTCTAGCTGAAAATTTAATGCGATTCAAATTTCTTGTTCCCATGACCTTTAAGACTACAGACCAAGGCCAAAGCAAGGTCAAAAAGTACTCAAGCTTTAAGGTAGGAATGCATAATTCAAGCTTACCAAAGCTTAATAAAAAGAAAAGAAGGAAATTATTTTAAAGGGATTGGCTAACTATAGCCCCCATGGATGTGTTCAGTGGTAAATACAAAATTTAGCAAGAAGCCCCTGAGTGCAACCATCTGTGAGTAGCCAAGACAAGAGGTTTAGAGAAACATGATACAGAAGGTTTTTGTTTGTTTGTTTGTTTGTTTGTTTTAAAATTTATCTATCTAGGGGCGCCTGGCTGGCTCAGTGGGTTAAAATTTATCTATTTGCAGGGATGAGGGGTTGCAGAAGGAGGGAGGGAATCTTAAACAGACTCCCACTGAGTGTGGAGCCCAATGTGGGGCTTGATCCCAGGTCTCTGAGATGATGACCTGAGCTGAAATCAAGAGTCAGAGGCTTAACTGATTGAGCCACCCAGACAACCCCATACAGAAGGTTATTTTACCCCTTAGTGGAAAGTACGTATCTCTTTGAGAGATGATGCATACAAAAAAAGCTAAATCATGGGGGCTCACAGCAGAGCAGAGAGCCAAGGAGAAAAGAGGCAGTGGGCACATTGGTTCACCCACTCAGCCTTTATTTATTAAGTTTACTTGTTGAATTTCTTTCTCTTTCTCTCTCTCTTTCCCCTCTCTTTTTCTTCCTTCCTTTCTTCCTGTCTTTCTTTCTTTTCCTTCCTTCCTTCTTTCCTTCCTTCCTTCCTTCCTTCCATTTAGTCATTCAGTTCAGCATTTATTTAAGTGCCAGATTCTATACAAAGTAAGAGTAATCTCAAAGCCAGATATTCTGACTTTATGGCTCTTAGAGCCTATAAAGAGAGGGGGGTACATAAATATTAAGTACCACGTGAGACACTAGGAGGGGAATACTGTGCTATGGAATGCTTTAAAAAGGGACACGTGGGCACAGAAAGGCTCCTGAGGAAGTGGCATCTGAGCTGAAAAGGCTTAATTACTAGAGAAGAGGGAAAGAGTCTTTGAGATAATATGAACAGCATGTGCAAAGGCCCTGTAGTATCAAGGGCACAGTGAGTACAAAGGACTGTGGAAAGACCTCCGTGGCTGCAGGGCAGGAAGGGGACAGGTGGCGCTGGCTGGTGGAGGTGGGGAAAACCTGTAGGATGCCAGGCTGTGAGGACCACGTTGAGGAGTGCATGGGTAATTTTCTATGCTCCCCTGCCCTCTTCTAATTGTCAAGGAGATCTCCTGCTCATCCTTCAAGAGATGAATGGAACAAAGAAAAAAAAAAAACACAAGAAATAGCTGGCAAGACTTCCTGGCTTTGGTTTCCCTAAAAATATTAGGAGGATGTAAGGGACTTTGAGCTCTGGTAAAATGCTTAGAGGATATCAAAGGATGAAGAAGTTCTCCTTCCCTCAAACTAGAAAAGAATTTCTTAGATGAGGAAAGGGACAGGATGATGGGCATTGAGGGCTCTGCTAGAGGGACAGAGGGACACAATTTTCCTGCAGAAGCCAGGAATGGGAGGTAGGAAGCCCTTGGGAATTGGGAAGGTGGGACCTTGGGCAGTCTCGCAGTAAGACCTGCAGGCCAGTGTGGTCCCACATGGGTGAGGGGATGGAGTGCCCAGCCCTGACCTGGGGGATCTCAGCATCTGTCTGGACCCCTCCCTGCATGTACTATGGGAGGCCCTGGACTCTGGACCCAGTTCCAGAAAAGGTAGAGTGGGGTGTGTGAAATCTGCAAATTAACTGGGATTTGGTTGCTGCAAATGCTGCTAAAATAGAGAGGAAAGGAGGTTGGGGGAGAGGGAACTGTTACTCACATGCTTGTGTCATCCCAGAATGCCTTGGGCACACTACACAAAACTGGTTGGCTGTGGGAAGGGGATATTCTTTGCTTGATTCTTTGTTTCTTTTGAATTAAAAAAAAAAAAACCTCTTATCTGTTTTCAAAATGTGATGAATTGTGATGAATGTACAAAATCTTACCTCTAGAGAAAAATAGATTTGTTTTTTTGTCAGCTTCTTTATTGTTTGTGGGCTTTTTAATTCGTGTTAACAGATACGAAACCTGGTATTTTTACCAACGGGCACCAAGTTGCTTCATTATGGGAACCACAAGTGCCTATTACCTTAAGTACAATCTGGTCTTTTTTCTCTCTGTGTCCAATATCTTGTGTCTTGATTTATGTTGATGTATAAATTGTCTCAAATTCTTTCAAAGGAACCTGTCAAGATAATATTATTTAAACATTTTATTTAAAAAGTTCAAAAACAGAGGTTTTCCTGAGTCAGTTCAGATGAGTGAATATGTTTATATTCCTGGTAATAATGGGGATGTTGGATACTTATTGGCTTGAGTATAATTCCTACTCCAATTATGATGGTATTTTCTCATCTGATGCCAGAGTTTGTTTTGTCTCAAATCCTTAAAAAGTGGTTAGAGATTCTTTCTCTATATTTCTTAATTGAAACCTCTTTGTCTATGGTGTATGGTTTTATAGTTATGTAATTGCATAATTTTCAAATTCTTCAGTTAAAATAGAACACGAAAAAACAAATATTGATGGAAAATACTAACAACCATCTGTGGCATCAGGAGCAGAATTTTGTACCACTGACCTTTAAAGAAGGTGCTAGAACTTTGGAACCACGTTATGGAAGGGACGCTTGACTTGCTCCGGAATTAGCAACAGTCATGTTGGAATTGCTAAGTAGATAGTTACTGACCGACTAATGGATGGTGTCCCATGAGGAGATTAGTTGGATCGACTCCTCTTGGATGCGATCTCAGATGATTTTTTTTTTTTTAGAATAAAGTGGACCTGTATCTGAGATGTAACATCCAGAGCTTAAGTTTTCCGCAAGTGATCTGAAAAGCCCATGGTATGTAGTAAGTGGTAAGTGTTAGATTTGCTGAGATGGGAATTAGTGTGCTTTAAAGCTGGAGTGTAGGAACAAATTTCAGAGCTACTAAGTGAGCCTAGCCAACTTCCAGCATCTCCATTTCCATTCCAGCATCTCCATTGGACTTAACTGTTCTCTATCTCCTCGTTTTCAACAGCCATCTGGAAGTGTCCAAAGAGATCACTTTGCTCTTTTCCATTGAACTAAAATACTTCTGTGAAGAAAATCATTGTCGGTAGTGGAATTTGTTATTTGGAATTCCTCAAATGCCAAGGGTCTACTGTTGTGCCTTTCAATGAAAACTGGACAAAGGGTCCCTTTGAGCTCTCTTCCAGATAAAAATTCTTTTATTGTGGGCACCTGGGTGGCTCAGTGGGTTAAGCTGCTGCCTTCGGCTCAGGTCATGATCTCAGGGTCCTGGGATCGAGTCCCCCATCGGGCTCTCTGCTCAGCAGGGAGCCTGCTTCCCTCTCTCTCTCTCTCTGCCTGCCTCTCTGTCTACTGTGATCTCTCTCTGTCAAATAAATAAATAAAATCTTTAAAAAAATTCTTTTATTGTATAAATCCTCCTTGCAGTGAATAGTGCAAGAACACATTTCAGCTTCCTACCAAGATCCACAAAAACTATAAATGTTTCCACCCAGCTTAAGAAACTGTACTCAAGTATCCTAGCTGCATCTGGAATCTGGAATAGGGGTGCTCCTTTTTTAGATCAGTATCAGACTGTAGAATCCTGGTGAAACCGGGCACATGACAGGACCTTTTTGCTTTTTGGTTTTCCTGACAATCATTTCTACTAACAAGTTCAGTGAAATGGAATGGCTTCAAGGAATGTCAACCAGAACATACAATGTGTGGGCAGTAACATGATACTTGTGATTGGAGAATTCAGAGTCTAATTCGATGAAAATATGTGAGGTACAAACAAAATAGTATTCTTTGAACAAGTCCAATTAACAATTTTTTTAAATCTAAAGATAGATACCTCTTCATGGAGGGAAGGCCAAAATATAAGAATAAAAATGTTAATGGTTCTATAAGGTTCTAGGTTTCTATCTGTTCTGAGGCACCTAGGAGGGGCCTGAGGAATTTCTGTAGGGAAATGAGAGGCTGATTTGTACTGAGCAAAACATTGGAGTTTCAGATAAAAATTTTAGAGGGTGTTATGTTTAGCAAAATAAGTCAATCAGAGAAAGACAATTACCATATGATCTGATTTGAAAGGCAGGGCAAGGGTTTGTGGGGGGAAGGGAGGGAAAAATGAAACAAGATGGGACCAGAGAGGGAGACAAAATATAAGAAACTCTGAATCTCCCGAAACAAAATGAGGGTTGCTGGGGTGGGAGGGGGAGGGATAGGGTGGCTGAGTAATGGACATCAGGAAGGGTGTGTGCTATGCCGAGTGCTGTAAATTGTGTAAGACTGATGAATCACAGACCTGTCCTGGGGCAAATAATACATTATATGTTAATTTAAAAAAAGAAAAAAGCAAATAAATACTGCTAAAGTCATGAATATTCTCCATTCATTCATTTATTTCTTTAATAAATAATTGAGTGCCCATTTTGGCAGGCATTATGCTAGATCACCACCTACTTCCTTCTTTGAATGTATACTTACTCAGGTATTGGCATAAAAAATGACAAAGAACAATGCTTCCTTATCATTTCACAACATGTTTTTAAAAATAGATACACTGTTGGCACTATGTTACAGAGAGCACATGGAAATCCAGGGAAGACTGTGAATGTCTTATAGTAACTGTCCTTTCCCTTCCATTTTAGGTGAAGGTGCAAGTCTGGCTAAAAGGACAAGCAACAGGAGTGATGGTGCAGGAGATGTGTGTCCTGCCCCCTTTCCCTTTTACCCTTTGGCAGATGCTAGTGGGGGAGTGGGGATGCTGATGAGAAGAGCCTGTGGGGCTCGAAGGAAGTAGGAAAAGGGAGGTGGCTCCATGTTTCTTTTTAGGAGGGTTGGCAGCAAGTCCGTTGGAACCAACTCTGATATGTCTGTTGTTCCCGCAGCCTAACATTCTTTTTTTTTTTTTTAGAATTTATCTTGATAATTTATTAAATATATGATTAGTGATAGTGGTGACACCAAACCTTGAAAGGAAGGAGATGGGCTACTGTTCCAACAGTGTTGGAACAGAACTAAGAACACTGTTCTTAGTTCTAATGTCCTTTTTATTTTTAATTAACACATAATGTATTATTTGCTTCAGGAGTATAGGTCTGTGATTCATCAGTCTTACACAATTCACAGCACTCACCATAGCACATACCCTCCCCAGTGTCCATCACCCAGCCACCCCATAGTTCCCACCCCCTTCCCCTCCAGCAACCCTCAGTTTGTTTCCTGAAATTAAGAGTCTCTTATGGTTTGTCTTGTTTCATTTTTCCCTCCCTTCCCCTGTGATCCTCTGTCTTCTCAAATTCCTCATATCAGTGAGATCATATGATAATTATCTTTGATTGACTGATTTTGCTTAGAATAATACCCTCTAGTTCCATCCATGTAAATGCAAATGGCAAGATTTCATTTTTTGGTGGCTGGATAGTATTCCATTTTTTATATATATATATATATATATATATATATATATATATATATATATATATATAGTGGATATTTATCCTATATTATAATATAATATAATATAGTATAAATATTATGTAAATAATATATAATATTTATAATGTATAAATATATTTTTATCCATTCATCTATTGGTGGACATCTGGGCTCTTTCCATAATTTGGCTATTGTGGACATTGCTGCCATAAACACTGGGGTGCATATGCCCCTTCGGATCACTACCTTTGTATCTTTAGGGTAAATACCCAGTAGTGCAATTGCTGGGTCATAGGGTAGCTCTATTTTCAACTTCTTGAGGAACCTCCATACTGTTTTCCAGAGCGCAGCCTAACATTCTTAACTCAAATCAAACTCTGCATGTTAAGTTACTAAAAAGAAAAAAAAGGACCAAAGTATATGGATATTTTCATTAGCATCTGCCTGACAGGAACTCTAGAGCCCTGGGGACTGCCTTCCCCTCATTCACCATCAGTGATAAGAAGTCCTGCCCAAAGACGGGAAGTCCTGACAATGTCTTCCCTTTGTGAACATGTCCACCAATTAGGAGCATTTTCTTTGCGTGCATCCTTTGAGTGTCACAATCATCTGTGAGTCAGGAAGAAAGACCAGGTTTTGTTGTCCTCATTAAAGAAGATTGGAGCGGTTAGGTAATCTGCCTCAAGTCATACAGCCTGGAAGTGGCTGAGCAGGAATTTCATCTCAAATCATCTGACTCCGGGGCTGAGTGGGGAGAACATTCGGGAGACCTGATTGAGGTATTGGGTCTACAGGCCAGATGGTACAACCCTCCTAAGCCCCTTGTCCATGGTAAAGCGAGAGGCTAGGTTTACCCAAGATCTCCAAGAATCTGTGACTCTGTGGTGGGGGGAAATGGATCCATCCACTCTCCTCTCCCACTTATTCCCAGTAGGTGTCAGGTATGGAAATTAGGGATACAGGTAATACTTCCCAACGAGAGTTCCTTTTTTTCCCTGTAAGTACAGACATGCTGAAAAATTACTGGGGAATCAGCAAAGCCCCTCAGGGCTCCAAACCTCTTTAAGTAATTTGTGTTGCCTGAATCCGAAGTGAGGCAGAGGCTCTGTTCTGAGCTGTGGACAAGCTGCCTCATCCCAGCAGGGTGGGAAAATGCTGCGGGTTTCGAGGAGCTATATTAACTCTACCAGGTGATTCTTCCTCAGGAAAGCTGTCATTTTATGGGGTCCCTTGGTGGCTCAGTGGGTTAAGCTTCTGCCTTTGGCTCAAGTCATGATCCCAGGCTCCTGGGATCAAGCCCAGCATCAGCATCCGGCTCTCTGCTCAGCAGGGAGCCTGCTTCCCCCTCCCTCTGCCTGCCTCTCTGCCTACTTGGGATCTCTGACTGTCAAATAAATAAATAAAATCTTTAAAAGAAAAAAAAAAGGAAAGCTGTCATTTTAGAGTGTGAGCAGTTGTGTGGTGCTACAGAGTCTGAATTCTGAACACTGTGGTTACTTTGGACTTTACGTCACCCCCTGAAATGTCACCTCTACATTTTCTTTAGTTACCTTCCTGCCAGTGTTTCTGATCCTAAAAACTAACTTTTTTTTTTTTTTTTTTTTGCCATCCGTAATGCGTTCCAGGTTCCTGAATAGTCTTTTTTCTTTTAAGTTTTACTTATTTAAGTAATATCTACACCCAAGGTGGAGTGTGAAACTCTTGATCTTAGGGTTGCGGGTCCAAGCCTCACACTGGATACTCAGAAATTACTTTTTTAAAAAAATATTTTATTCATTTATTTATTTGAGAGAGAGAATGTGCATGAGAGAGAGAGAAAGAAAGAAGAAGAGAGAGCACAAGTAGGGGGAGCAGCAGGCAGAGGGAGATGCAGACTCCCCGCTGAGCAAGGAGCCCAACATAGAGCTCAATGCCAGGACCCTGAAATTATGACCTAAGCTGAAGGCAGACGCTTAACTGGCTGAGCCACCCAGGCAACCGTTCCTAAATAGTCTTGATCTCCCTGGTAATCAGACCCTCACTCCCCCGAAGGGAGAAACAAAGAAAGAAGTACATTCACATTATGAGCTCCATCTCAAATCCTTGTGAAGAAATGGATTTTGGGGGTGAAGCAGCCACCACCGTCGGCTCCCGGGAGTCCTGGTCCTGCCCGCCTGCTCAGCAACACAGTCCCCATCTCCCCGGGCAGTCCTGCTTTCAGTGTCCTGTTTTACTGCAGTGCAGTGTAATTGATGTAAACGCTCTATTAAACAAATGGAGGGATGAGCCGGAAGCATCTTAGTTAAAAGAGCTCGATTCTATCGGGCTGTTGAACACTTTACCCTCTGATTTAATTGTATTCTGCTGGGATCCACTGGGTGATGGCTCCTGGTGTACATTCTAGAAAAAAGATCTCTTTTCTGCCCTTCTTCCCACCCAAGTTAAGGGTGTGAAGTGAAGACATAAACACCATCCATTGAAGGGCCTTCTCTTGTGAGTTTTCTGCTGCCAACAGGCAAATGGGGCAGGCAGCCTCATGGAAGGTGACAAGGGAGCAGGGAAGAAATCATTACTGTCTAGTGAACCTTGAAATGGTGTGGAAGCTTGGTCTGAGGCCATGAATCCAAACTTGAGTTTGACAGGATTGTCTCTGAATACGATCTGAGTATTTAACTTCTTCCCTTCTGGTGAAGTACTAGATATAGAATCATATAAATGGTATACCAAATAAAGTATTCAAACTGAAAAGATAATATAGATTGGGATTAGAACATGTTTTTAAAGAATAGTTTCTTTTAAGGATGCTATATAATAATAAAGGGAACAATCCAACAAGAAGTTATAATAATTGTAAATATTTATGGACCAGGCATGGGGGCATCTAAATACATGAAACAGTTAATAACAAACATAAAGGAACTAATGGATAATAATATAATAATAGTTAGGGACTTTAACCCCTCACTTATATCAATGGACAGATCATCTAAACAGAAAATCAACCAGAAAACGATAGATTTGAATGACACACTGGACCAGATGGATTTAACAGATACAGTCAGAACATTCTCTCCTGAAACAGCAGAATACACATTCTTTTGAAGTGCACATGGAATATTCTCCAGAATAGATCATATATTAGGCCACAAAACAAGCCTCAACAAATTTAAAAAGATTGGTGTCAGACCATCCATCTTTTCTGAGCATGATGCTATGAAACTAGAAGTTAACCACAGAAAAAATCTGGAAAGAGCACAGATATATACGGAAGTTAAATAACATGCTTCTAAACAATGAATGGGTCAACCGGGAAATAAATTTACATGGAAAAAAATTACATGGAAACAAATGACAATGAAAACACAATAGTTCAAAACTTTTGGGATGCAGCAAAAGCAGTTCTAAGAGGAAAGTTTATAGCAATACAGGCCTATCTCAAGAAGCAAGAAACATCTCAAATAAACAGCCTACCCTCACACCTAAAGGAGCTAGAGAAAGAAGAAAAAAAAAAAACTAAAACCAACAGAAGGAAGAAAACAATAAAAATTCGAACTAATAAATGGCATAGAAACTAAAAACAAAAAACGAAACAAAACAAAACAAAATAGATCCAATCAATGAAATCAGGAGCAGACTCTTTGGGGAAAAAATTCAATATAATTGATAAACCTCTAGCCAGACTTATCAAGAAAAAAAAAGAGAAAGAATCCAAATAAATAAAATCACAAGTGAGAGACCACACCACAGAAATACAAATAATTATAAGAGAATATTATGAAACATCAACAAATTGGAAAACCTAGAACAAATGAATTAACTCCTAGAAACCTATAACCTATGAAAACTGAAGCAGGAAGGAACAGAAAATCTGAACAGACTGATTACTAGAAATGAAATTGAATCAGTAATCAAAAAAACTCCCAACAAACAAAAGTCCAGGACCAGGTGGCTTCACAGGTGAATTCTACCAAACATTTAAGGTAATACCTACTCTCCTCAAATTATTCCAAAAAATAGAAAAGGAAGATAAACTTTCAAATTCATTCTATGAGGCCAGAATTACCCTGATACCAAAACCAGATAGACACCACAAAAAAAGAGAACTACAGGATAATATCTCTGATAAGTGCAAAAAATCTGCAACAAAATGCTAGCAAATGGAATTGAAAAGTACATTTAAGAAACCATTCACCAGGGGCACCTGGGTGGCTCAGTGGGTTAAAGCCTCTGCCTTCGGCTCAGGTCATGATCCCAGAGTCCTGGGATCGAGCCCCACGTCGGGCTCTCTGCTCGGCAGGGAGTCTGCTTTCCCCTCTCTCTCTGCCTGCCTCTCTACTTGTGATCTCTCTCTGTCAGATAAATGAATAAAATCTTAAAAAAAAAAAAACATTCACCATGATCAAGTAGGATTTGTTCCTGGGTTACAAGGGTGGTTCAATATTTGCAAATCAATCAATATGATACATTATATCAATAAGAGAAAAGATAAGAACCATATGACCATTTCAATAGATGCAGATAAAGCATTTGACAAAGTACATTCATACATCCATTCGTGGTAAAGACTCTCAACAAAGCAGGGATCATACCTCAACATAATAAAGCCCATACACTAAAAACCCACAGCTAACATCATCTTCAATGGGGAAAAGACTGAGAGCTTTCCCCTAAGGTCAGGAACAAGACAATGTCCACTCTCACTACTTTTATTCAACATAGTACTGGAAGTCCTAGCTACAGTAATCTAGTAAGAAAAAGAAATAAAAGGGATCCAAGTGGGTAGTGAAGAAATAAAACTTTCCTATTTGTAGGTGACAGGATACTATATAGAAACCACAAAAGACTCCATCAAAAAACTTCTAGAACTGATAAATTCAGTAAAGTCACAGATACAAAATCAATGTATAGAAATCTGTTGCAGGGGCGCCTGGGTGGCTCAGTGGGTTAAAGCCTCTGCCTTCAGCTCAGGTCATGATCCCAGGATCCTGGGATCGAGCCCTGCATCGGGCTCTCTGCTTGGTGAGGAGCCTGCTTCCCTTCCTCTCTCTCTGCCTGCCTCTCTGCCTACTTGTGATCTCTGTCTGTCAAATGAATAAATAAAATCTTAAAAAAAAAAGAAAGAAATCTGTTGCATTTCTCTACACCAATAATGAAGCAGCAGAAAGAGAAATTAAGAAAACAATTCCATTTACAATGGCACCAAAAGTAATAAGATACCTAGGAATAAACCTAATCAAAGAGGTAAAAGACCTGTACTCCGAAAATTATAAAAACTGATGAAAGAAATTGAAGATGACACAAAGAAATGGAAAGGCATTCCATGCTCATGGACTGGAAGAATAAATATCGTTAAATGTCTGTACCACCCAAAGCACTCTATACATTTAATGCAATACCTATCAAAATACCAATGGCATTTTCCACAGAGCTAGAACAAACAACCCTAAAATTTGTATGGAACTACAAAATACCCCAAATAGCCAAAGCAATCTTGAAGAAAAGCAAAGCTGGAGGCATAACAATTCTGGACTTCAAATTATATTACAGAGCTATAGTCATCAGGACAGTAAGACACTGGCACAAAAACAGACAGCTAGATCAATGGGACAGAATAGAAAACCCAGAAATAACCCACAGTCATATGGTCAACTAATCTTTGACAAAGCAGGAAAAAATATCCAATCAGAAAAGGACAGTCTCTTCAACAAATGATGTTGGAAAAACTGAACAGCTACAATCAAAAGAAAGAAACTGGACCACTTTCTTACACCATACACAAAAATAAATACAAAATGGGTTAAAGGGGCTCCTGGGTGGCTCAGCCATTAAGCGTCTGCCTTCAGCTTGGGTCATGATCCCAGGGTCCTAGGATCGAGCCCCACATGGGCTAGCCTGCTTCTGATCAGCGGGAAGCCTGCTTCTCCCTCTCCCTCTTCCCCTGCTTTGTGTTCCCTCTCTTGCTATGTGTCTCTCTGTCAAATAAAATCCTAAAAAAAAAAAGATTCAAAATGGGTTAAAGACCTAATTGTAAGACCTGAAACCATAAAATCCTAGACAAAAGCACAGGCAGTAATTTGTCTGACATCGGCCATAGCAACTTTTTCCAAGATAGGTCCCCTAAGGTGAGGGAAACAAAAGCGAAAATAAACTATTGGGACTACATCAAAACTACCATGCGATGTCAGCTCACACCTGTCAGAATGGTTAAAATCAAAAACACAGAAATGACAGGTGTTGACGAGGATGTGGTGAAAAAGGAAACCTCACGCACTGTTGGTGGGAATGCCAGTTGGGGTAGTCATTCTGGAAAACAGTGTGGAGGTTCCTCAAAAAGTTAAAAATACAACTACCCTATGATCCAGCAATCACACTACTGGGTATTTACCCAAAGAAAACAAAAGCACTAATTCGAAGGGATACATGTACCCTTATGTTTATGGCAACATTATCTCCAATAGCTAAGATATGGAAGCAGCCCAAGTGTCCATCAACTGATGAATGGATAAAGATGATGTAGCAGATACTTTATCTATATCTGTATCTATCTATCTATCTATTCAATTACTCAGCCATAAAAAAGAATGCAATCTTGCCATTTGCAATGACTCGTATGGCGCTAGAGAGTATACTGCTAAGTGAAATAAATCAATCAGAAAAAGACAAGTACGATTCCACTCCTATGTGGTATTTAAGAAACAAAACAAATGAGCAAAGGGAAAAAAAAACAGAGAGAGATGCAAACCAAGAAACAGACTCTTAACTACAGAGAACAAACTGATGGTTACTAGAGGGGAGGGTAATGGAGGGATGGGGGAAATAGGTGATGTGGATCAAGGAGCAAAGGCCTCAGGAACACAGGCTAATTAAGATAAAAACTGAAAAATGAACAAAAAACCAGTCTGTGGCTTTGCAAAGAGCATACTCAAGCAACCTTTTGGAGAGATCCACATGGCAGAGAACTCCTTCCTAAGCCCGGTGAGTGAGGCTCTTATGAAAAGATCCTCCCACGCCAGAGACACTGCAGCAGACGGTAGCTCCAGGCAAGCGGCTTGGTTGTGGCCTCCTGAGAGACACTTCCCTGAACATAAAGACACAGCTAAGCCACTCCTAACTTCCTGATCCAAAGAAAGTGTCTGAAATAGTATTTATTATTGTTTTAAACCACTAAAAAAAAAAAAAAAGAAAAAGAACAGTTTCTTTTAAGGAATATTCTAGATCTGTGGGTCTCAAGCCATGGACTTCGTAGGTCTTCAGTATGCATTATGTAAGTTGGGGCTCTTGAGAGATACATTCTTTCCAAAGGGCACGGGTTGCTTTGCATTGAATGTGATGCCTAGCGTGTTAGTTTCTGAGGGCCGCTTTCACCAAGCGCTGGAAGTAAAAGCTACAGAGATTTATTGTCTCGCTGGAGGCTAGAAGTCTGAAACCAAGGTGTTGGCAGGGCCATGTTCCCTCTGAAGCATGGAGGAAGGGATCCTTCCTTGCCTCTTCTAGCTCCCGGTGCTTCCCAGCGATCCATGGCCTCCCGTGGCCTGAAGACACATCACTCTAATCTCTGCCTCTGTCATCACCTGATTGTCTTCCTGTGTCTCTGTGTCTCTGTGCCTCGCTTCCTCTTCTGAGGACACCAGTCATATTGGGTTTGAGGCCCACTCTACTCTAGGATGACCTTGTCATTTACCTAATTACATCTGAGATGAATGACTATATTTTAAAAATCCGGTCAGGTGTCAAGGTACTGGGATTAGGACTTCAGCATATCTTTTAGGGGGATACAACTTAACCCACCACAAGAAGGATACAGGATCCAAATTTTCCCCAACTTATGTGTCCAGAGCGCTTTTTCATGGAAGAACATACTGTGGCATGAATGACTTGTGGAACCTGTGTATGAAACAATGCTCTTCGGCATCTGGAATGCCAGCTCACGGAGTCCTTCAGTTTCCCTCAGATACTACCCTCAACTTCGCTTTCAGGTCTTGCTGCTCGGAGGCCACTGTTCTTCCACTTCCATTTCCGGGGGGACCATGGAACCTGCCACCCACAGAGGAGCTGCATTTTGAGTGAGCCTGCATAGTGGGTCTGGGCTGGAACGGAGACCTTCCCTAAGTGCGCGTCTGCCATCTTGTGGTTGGGTCAGCCATCCCCCTGCAGGAGCCCGCCCCTCGCCCCCCTTTTCTTTTTCAAATAAAACAGAACATTTTGCCTCCACTGGAATTGATACTGCATCAAAGGCCAATATACTGGAGGCAGCAGCTCACTGCAGCTGCCCTCTACCCTCCTGGACAACCTTGTCTTGTTTTGAGCTTTACTCTGGTCTTCGTACCTCTAGGCCACGTCCTGTTTTCCCTGCTACTTCTCACAGGCCTCTCTGACCCCACTGACCATCACACACCCTCTGTCATTTGTCAGCTCTTCTTCCTTTTTAAGTCATTTTTTTCTGGTCTTGGTTAATTGACACAACCTGTAGATAGCAACCAATCAATCTTGAACCAATACAGATGTATAAAACCCTTTATAAGCCCATTAAGTATGATAAAATATTTATTCTTACTGAATGTCACACACTCAATTTTCTCCTCTATTTTATTCTCTTCAAATCTAGCCTAGGCTATTTCATTAAAAATGTCGTTCATAACCACTAAATTGATTGCATTACCCATTAATGGGCTGCAGATTGTATTTTGAGAAGCAGTGACCTGGATTAAGGAGAAATTTCTTGAATAGTCTCCCTGTTTCTATTCTTACTTCTCTGCAATCTATTTTCCACCCAGCAGCAAGAATAATCTTTTAAAAACCTAAATTAGATCAGGTCTCTGAGCACTTAAAACCCTCCTGGGTCTTTTCATTCAGTCAGGATGAAACCCACACTCCTTGTTATGCCTGTGAGCTCCTATGTGGAAAGGCCCTTTCCAACTCTCTGTTCTCCAGCTCACCCTGGATCACTCCAGGGTCAGTGACATCTTCCTGTTTGGCAAACACTTGCTAATCCTGGCCTTTGACTTCTCCGATGCTCTTTGTCTCAACCCAAAGTCCCTTCCTCAGAGGCCTTCCCTGGTTCCCTTAGCCCTATCCTGTCCCTGCCTACAAATTTTCCCTATTTCATGTTCCTTCGAGTTCTTATTTTCTTCTAAAGTTATTGGTTTGCTTGCTTGTTCACTTTCTCTATCTCCCGCTAGGATGTAAACTCTGGGGGAGGGGAGCGGGGACTGTCACAGATTCTGAGGTAGAGATTTCCCTGCAGACCTTTATCAGGGAGCTCAGAGATCAACACCGTGGAAGGGAAGGGGAGAGATTTCACTGGGCAGAAGGGCCATGGGGCCATGATGCCATCTCAACAGATGCCCCACAGGGAATCAAGATAAGACAACTTTTCAAACTGACCAGATTGGATTGGACGCCCAAGCCTTTGGATCTCTACCCAACTGACAATTGATGAGGGCTCTGTGACATGAGGCAAGACTCACCAGGGCTGACAGCTGGGCTGAGTGCTGACAGAACCTGCAGAACTCTCAAAGGGGAACCCATCATGTCACACCACCTGTTTGTATAACCACAGTTCCAGCATGGAGGACAGTATCCAGTCCCATTGCTCTATAGTTGTCTCTCATTGGGTGGCTATTGTTCTCAGACCTCCCGTCCCAAACTTCATCTCCCTACTCAGATTCCCATAACCATCCTCCATGTCACTTTGCTCGGAGAACTTGATTCTTTCCCAGACATCAACAGCTCCCCTTGAATAAAATCCTATTCACATACCACTCACCAGCTTTGGAAATCCAGAACAAATGCTCCTACAGCCTTCTTTGGGTCACATTCTAGGATTCCTTGCCCAGCACCCATGGTCAAGTAGCTCTTCTCTGTTCACAACAGCAAAGAGAGGCCCTTGACAACCAGCCCTTGTGGACACAACAGGTATTGTTGCTGATCTAAGGGCAAAAGGAATGCAGAACTCTCTGATGAAAAGCTAAGTGGTTGATTTGGGATTTGCTTTCATTAATATCTCATTGAATATGCTGAATAATGGCACTATACAATGGAGGATGATGGTGTGACGGTGATGGTGGGAGAGCTGTGTTCACACACCAACTGCCCATGGCAGACTGGTCACTTCTGATGGTCGCAATACTCAAGTAAAGGAGTAAGAGGAATGGCGAGAAGTCACTAACCTTTGACTATATAGAATATCACTATGGATTCTATACTTATTATGAAGGGTTTTGTCTGGGAGCAGGTAGAGGGTGTTACAGATGTAAAAGAACTAAGAGAAATGGGCCTCGCTTTCAAGGAGCATAGAAGGTGAAACTCTTCCTTCTTTTCCTGAATCAGAATAATGGCTGTCTTTCCTAGGGTATGCGCTATACAGCTCACTATATTAACTCTTTCGCCTCTCACACAACCCGCGAAGGGGGGACTCTTGTTGCCCCAAGTTTGCAGAGGAGGAAATTGAGGCACAAAGAGGTTAAGTGACTCGCTCAAGGTCGCACTGCTGGTACCTGGTAAGTCCAGGACTGAAACTCAGGCAATCTGACCCATGACATGACACCTGCTCTCTAACTAATTCTAGTTCCCGGAACATCGTGAAAGGAATTCTTATGTATTCAAGCTTATATTTTAGGGAGTATATCACCTTAAAATTCATAGGAATATTACATCTTGATGGTTGAAAATATAGAAAATGTTGAAAATATGACTAAGAACATTAAAAATCAATACCACTCAGAAATCATCAGCATTAATGTTCTGATGCCTGTCCTATATTTTTCTATGCAGGTTTCTAATATTAACCTAGAATATAATTTAAAATTTGATCTTATGTTCTAGCTTATATTTAAAATTTTGTCATGTATTTTTCACTTCATGCTCTTTTCTATTTAATGTATTTTTTCTTATATTTTCCCACTCATCTCCCTATATTATTAAATTCTCATAAAACATAATTTTAATTTGTTACTAATTAATTAACTTATTTATTAGAGAATGAGAGAGTGAGAGCTCAGGGGAGGTAGTCTCAAGCAGACTCTGCCCTCAGTACAGAGACAGACACGGGGCCCAGTCTCACCACCCTGAGATCATGACGTGCACTGAAACCAAGGATCAGACGCTCAACCGACTGTGTCACCCGGGTGCCCCTTAATTTGTTTTTTAATAGTCTATCACAACTTGCTTCATCGCGTGTATATCTTTGCTATTTATTATTGTTTTTAATCCTTTATTATATATAGTAATGAAATGAACATTTTGGGTAAAAAGTTACTTCTGTGTTTCAGATTTCTTAAGATTGATTCCTACAAGAGAAATTTCTGGTTTAAAACAACTCTACAAAAGACATTTACTAAATATTGGAAATCTTCTTTTCATTAAAGCTGTGTAACTTACATACCTCAGATGTGTCTGAAACAAGAAAGACTTTTTACCCTGGTCTCGCCAACCTTGAATATTGTATTTTAATATGGTTCAAATGAGGGGGCTAAAGTCTGTGTGTTGGTGTACTGAGTTGGTAAACTAAACCTGGTGTCTTATAGTTAATTTATATTACTTTCCTATTGAATTTGAAGGTTCTTTATATTTCTAGACTAATGTATTTCTCTTGTGCTACTTTTCTGTTGTCTTTTTGCCTATTTGAATCTGATGATTTTCTTATATCAGTTTGCTCACACTTTTAATATGTGAAGTCTATTTTTTCTTGGTCATATTCCTGATGGCTGTGTTCTGATTCAATTGTCCTTTAATTTTGTATATGCTACTTTGATATACAGATGTTTTAAGTTTTTTATAATCATTTAATCAAACTTTCTTCCTTTGATTTATTCTATGGCTCCTTTACAGAAAAAGTGCCTCTTGGTCCAGGTCCCCTGGTGAGAGGTGGGCCCACAGCGAGTTCGTGAAGAAGAAAACCAGCTCCAACTTGACCTCCCTCAGTTCCCTCCAGGTCCTGTCCTCCATGGTGCCCTCAGCAGCCTCTTGACCAATGGGATTCATCCCCTACCACGCAAGCTCTTGACCAGAAGCAAGATGGCTCCAACCCATTTACCTTCTGAGATTCGTCCCTGACCTGTCAGAAACTCAGTCATCCAGGCAAGTGTACACTACTCCATGGGTGTCCCCTACAAGGACAGTGTCACATGTCACATGTTGATGAAGATGTGCATAAAGGGAACTTATTGACAAAGACTTTCTCCTTAACCAAAACTGAGTCGGGCTTCCTTAGCCTTCTTCTCAGCTAGGTCCAGACCTGGGGCTGTGTCCTCTGTCCTCTTAGTCCAACTTTTAGTAAGAATCCTCTGGATCAGTTTAGCGAAAATCCCCCACCCTTGCTATCTGATCAATACCTCATTCCACCCTTGGTATCTTCTAACCCTGGCCTGCCTTCAGCAAGAATCCTGTTGGCTCTATCAAGAATCCCTCTAGCCTTGATATGTGCTCTTAATAATTTTCTATCCACTGACCCACCCTGCATCTTGGCTATCAATCCCCACTCTCCTTGTCTTCTTCAGAGTGGAGCCCAGTCTCTCTCCCTTAGTGCAAAACAGCCCCTGCAGCAGTCCCTTAATAAAGTCTTCCGCAAAAGCTGGAATAATATTTTTAACATTCTACTCTACTATTCTAACATGCTACCAGGATCCCAGGAAGCCTGTTTGGCATTATTCTGGAAAGCTGAATCTTTCTCTATCTTGTGGCCCAGAAGTTCCCTTCCTGGGACGATCTTTTTAAGAGCCACCAGAACCGTTGTAGCCATAGTGGGAGACAGAGATCTGCACAGGGCTATTCTAGGAAGGCGCCATTCACACCACGGCCTCCCAGCAGGTGTGAACATGGTGGCCCCTCTTGTCTTCACATGTGTTGCTTGACCTCTTCAAGCCTGTTTCTTCCATAAAATAAAAATTTTTAAAAATGTCTATTGTTGGGATTTGAGTGTAATGCTCACCTCTCTCTCTCTCTCTCTCTGCTGCTTGGAACTCAGAGATAGACCCAGGAGTTAGACAGATGGGAACACAAATACTAGTTTTATTATTGGTAAAACTCAAATGGAGAATTTAGCCCCCATTTCTCTCCCTTTCTCCCTCTGTCCCTTCCTTCCTACCTTTTTTCTTTTTGTGTGTTGATTTCTTTTTTTAATTTAAAATCAATTAATTAACACATAGTGTATTAGTTTCAGAAGTAGAATTTAGTGATTCATCAGTGGCATATAACACCCAGTGTTCATTCCACCAAGTGTCCTCCTTAATGCCCATCACCCAGTTACCCCATCCCCCTGCCCCCTCCCCTCCAGCCACCCTCAGTTTGTTTCCTAGAGTGAAGAGCTTCTTATGGTTTGTCTGCCTCTCTGATGTCATCTTATTTTATTTTTTCTTCCCTTCCCCTAAGTTCATCTGCTTTGTTTCTTAAATTCCACATGTGAGTGAAATCATATGGTATTTGTCTTTCTCTGACTGATTTATTTCCCTTACCATAATACCCTGTAGTTCCAGCCATGTATTGCAAATGGCAAGGTTTCAGCCTTTTTCATGGCTGAGTAATATACCACTGTATACATGATTTGTGATTTTAATAACATTGCCTCTAGTATCTATCATTAAGAATGTTGATTCAGTTTAAGATAGATTTCTTTAAACCATGTTAAACAATATTTTTAAATTGTTGGTTTCTAAAGAAGTTCCTAAAAATCATGTTGGGTAGTGAGTAATCTCAGATAGCTTTTGGAAATCTTTGAAGACTACTACACAATTTTAAAATTTGACTAATTATTGTAATATATTAAGATTTTCCCATATCGAATTATGTCTGTATGGATAATGAACTTAATCTCAAAGGAAACGGGCTGAAATATCTTTACTTCTATTTTACCAGGTGTTACAGGTTGAAATATATTCCAAAAGAGAATATGTTCATGTCTATCTGGAATCTATGAATTGACCTCTTTTGGAAATAGGGTTTTTGCTGATATAAAGAGTTAATATGAAGTCATTAGGGTGGGCCTTAATCTAAAAGGACTGGTGTCTTTTTTTTTTTTAAGGTTTCATTTATTTATTTGACAGAGAGAGAGAGCATGAATGGAGAGAGGGGTGGAGGGAGAGGCAGAAGCAGACTCCCTGCTGAGTGGGGAGCCAGACTTGAGGCTCAATCCCAGGACCTTGAGATCATGACCTGAGCCAAAGGCAGATGCTAAACTGACTGAGCCACCAAGGTGCCCCATGACTGGTGTCCATTTAAGATGAGAAGAAACAGCACAGAGACAGACATCTATAGAAGGAGGATGATGTAAAGATGATGTGAAGGGAGTAACCGAGGTGTCTCTGTCGGCAGAGACTGGAATGAGGTGTCTACAAACCAAGGAGCGTCAAGGATTGCTGGCAACCACCAGGAGCAAAGAGAAAGTTCTAGAACAGATTCTCCTCTAGAACTCTCAGAGGGAGCGCCATCCTGCTGATACCTTAATTTCAGACTTCTAGCCTCCCGAACTGTAAGCAGTAACTTTCTGTTGTTTTAAGCCACTCAGCTTAGGGAAATTTGTTACAACAGTCCCAGGAAACCAATATACAAGGCATCACCTTAAATGCCAAGCAACCAATGCCTTTATCAAGAGCCACCCTTTTTGTCAAAATAATGCCTCATAATTTATTCTCAAAGAAGTAAGGTTGAGCAATAATCACTAGTTCTGACTTCCTCTTTTTTACTTTACAGAAAAGTGATAATAAGTCTCTATTTGGAGACCAAATTCAGTATTGGCAAATGCTACATAATATTGTTCTGGAACATGCCATTTTCTATTTAAAAAATTGAGACTAATTTCACAATGTTTTTGTCATCTTGTCCAGAATGGATGCATCTTGTTTGTGGCTAAGTTCTTTCAAATGAAGGCATGGTTTTGAAAACATACAATAATGCAGTGGTTGGAGAAATCCTGTCATTTTTCTTCTGTGGACCCCAACCCATTGCCTGGCAGTATTGTGTGGATATTGCTTGGGTGAGGGAAAGAAACACTTGGAAAATCCCCAACTCAGAAGTCCTGTTTTGATAGGGGCAGAGACAGTCGCACTTGATGAATCACATTCCAGAACATTCTCCAGTTTTTCTTTCAAGCTCTTTTCTTGAGAGCTCTTTCTATTGGAGAGTCTCTCTTCCAGGGAGATCATCAGTGACTCCACTTCAATGCTCACTGGGTTAAATGGCACAGGAAGCCCAGGAAATCCCACATTCTCTCCCCCGGGGCAAGAAAGGAGTGAGATAAAACATTGGTGAGAACAAGCGAGTTGCTCTGAGAAGGGGGGTTATAAATTTTGATTCCCATTCTCTAACCACCATGTCTGGACTTTGTTGCATCCACCTCCTCTGGACTGTATGCCTCCGTTTCCCCTTCCTAGCCCCAAAGGCCTTTGGATGAGGCTCTGTGAGCCCTCCTCTGGGGAGGTTGCTGTCACTCCTCAGCTGGCCTTCCTGGCCATGGTTTTTATCATCACCTGATTTGGTGGCCATATTCATCTTCCTTAAAAACATTTTAAAAGCATCCCTTCCACTCTTGAAACCTTGAATTTATATTTATTGGGAGCTTATTATGGGCAAGATACTGTGCCTTACTGAGACACCATACAGGAAAAAGTTTCAATAAACATTTGATGTTTACAATGCTTTGCATGATATAGAGAGATGGGAGCTTATTTTAAAAAAAAATAACAAGTAAATAAAACATTGTTGAAACTTCTTTTTTCTTCCCAACTTCACACTTAAACTGAGATATGATAATAGTGTGGACACAGGCATATCCTATTTTAAACCTTTCACTCAAACACTTGCTAGAACACTTGCTAAATGAGTATATGATGGAAATGCTTGTAACTGTTTGCTGTGTGAACCATTAGAACCATGTTCCATCACTCAATGCCCCAAGAAGTCACTTTCCTAGAAAGTTCTCTTTGGTTTCATTTGATTTCTGCAAATACACTTGTGGAATTTAAAACAGGAAGTAAGTGGGGACAGGGTCAATCAGATTCAGCAACAGCACTGGAAGTTAAAAACCATGTCTTGGGAAAACGTGTTTTCTAGAATAGTGCTATTCACAGGATGGTCTGCAGACTGGCCAACCCATCCGCTCTTGATTACCAGTTATAAAAGGGAGTATATGGCATGCACTGGAATGTACATTCTGATAAACCAACCAAGTGACTACACACACTGTTTGGGCCAACCGATTTTTTTTTTTTTTTGGTAGTATGACTTTCTAAAGAAAGAGAACAAGTTGATTACATCATTCTATCACAAGTTCCTCGAGTAACACTGTCACAGAAGAGGTTAAGTCTTCTCAGGAAAAGCTTTATGTTTTCTGGGAATCTTGTGTCAAAAAGAACGAGGGCCCCTGAGTTCACAGCTAACAGTTATCATGGTCTTCATCCCATGGTACTGTAATGGTCTTTTTAAAACCCCACAAAGGATTTATGTAGTATCGATTTAGTATCTATTTGTTAATTATAAACATAACCCATGTAAGCCATAAAAAGGAATGACATTCTGATGCATGTTAACACATGGATGGACCTTGAACCTTATGCTAAGTAAAAGACATGGTCATAAAAGGAAAAATATCGTACAATTCCACCTGTATGAGGTGGAGTAGTCAGAATTGTAGAGATGAGAAGCAGAGTAGAGGTTACTAGGGGCCAGGAAAGGAGAAGTGGGCGGTTATTGCTTAATTGTTTCTGTTTGGGATGATGAAGGTTTTTGTTTGGGATGATGAAACAGTTCTGGAAATCATAGTGATGAGTGTACAACATTGTGAATGTACTTGATACTACTGAACTGTACACTTTAAAAGGACTAAAATAGTAAGTTCTACATTATTATATTTTATCAAAATAAAAAATATACAAAACTGTACATATCAGTTGAAAAAAATTCAAATAATGTACACATATATAAGGCAAACAGTGAATGAGAGAGGTAATCCTTCCCACAGTCCCTAAAACCACATAAGAGCATCCCAGGACATTTTGGAACTACTCAAAGGGTCATAGAGAGAGGTTGAGAATGGTCCAACCAGAACGGCTTCGTGATCTGGGCTTGGAAAAGCAAGAGCAGAAGTAGGGAGATAGGATGTTTCATGTGGAGGCTTACCCATACCATGCCTGTTGCTCAAGACTGTACCTTTTGGTGAAATCCAGTAAGAAAAAGGCCCACACCAAGGTCGAGATGCCTCTCCTCCAGTATCAGGACACACTGAGGGTATCCAGGGAAAGGAAGTGCAAAAGACATTTCTAATTGTCTCCATTTTTAAATGATATAGGTTGAATTGTCTAGATAGCAAAACTCAGTTTTTGGCCCCACTGTGGAAATGAAATAATTAAAATGGAAAATGAGTCTGAAGTGAGTAATACAAAATAAGCATCCTAAACAGTGTAAAGTGTCCCACACCACGCGGCATGGCCTCTACCCTCAGGACTCACTCCCGCTCCTAACTTGATAAGGCAAAGTGTGGAGACCACAATTATCCCCCAGGCTGGTTTAGGACGACTCAAAGTAGAGAGGTGAATGGGGCCGCCCCCAAATCAGCCATATGTCACCTCTGCCTCCTAGCACCTCAAGCTCTGTTTCTAAAGTAAAACTGATTTGAAACTGTGATACTATCAGAAACCTTTACTATAAAGCTGGGTAGTGATTATGGAGAATTTTACTGTCCTGACTTTATCCTGAGTTGGAAGCCTGGTCATGGGATTGTGTTGGTTGTAAAGAACTGTGAAGACACACTCAGCCTAGCTCAGGTGAGTATCGTAGGGATTCACGTGGAGTGAACAGAGATGGGCACGTAGGAATCTAAGGACAAGAACCTCAGGAAGGCTACCCTTTGCTGAGATCAGCACCACAAGGTGCTTGGGGATAAGAGGTGGCTTGGGTACTGAGGCTTGGGAGCTGGGTTGCTTCCCACCAGATACCACCATTCACTGCCTCGGCCCCTCTGTACTCTTTCTCCATCTCACTCTTTACCTGAACACACCTGTTTCATTCCTTTATTCTGTGCTATACATATTTTTAAACTTCTTGTTTGTGTTCCTCCTCAGCGAAGCATGAGCCATGGAAAGCCATTTCTGGCTGCTGTAACAAAAATACCACAGAAGGAGTGGCTTCAACCACAGACATTAATTTCTCACAGTTGTGGAGGCTGGGAAGTCCTAGATCAAGAAGCTGGTGGATTTGGTGTCTGGTGAGGACCTGATTCCTGATTCATAGGTGACCACTTTCATGCTGTGTGCTCACATGGCAGAGAGAGCTAGCTAGCTCTGTGGTCTCTCCTTCTAAGAGCACCAATCTCACAATGAGGCCTGCACCCTCATGATCTAATTACCTCCAAAGGCCCTACCTCCAAATACCATCACATTGGAATCAGGGTTTCAGCACATGAATGGGAGGGGGGGAGGATGGATACAAACATTCAGTTTCTAAAATACCACCTTCCCTTCCCCAGTCAAGTCAGTTTGGCTCCAGTGCATTTTGGGTTAATGATCCTAGCTTGCTATGGAAAAGTAAATGACATGGAAAGATTTTAGGCTAACACACAGGGGTTATTACTGACCCATTTGTATAACACTGACCTTGGGCACATTACTTGACCTCCTTGTGCTTTGTTTTCTTCATTTGTACCATGGGATTTATTGCACAGGTTGTGGTGAAGCATATGTGAGTTAATACATAAAAAGTGCTAAGAGTTGCTGGTAATCACTCAATAAATTTCCACTGACCTGTCCCCTATCCCCGTCCCCATTCCATTTAGGGTAAAGAAAACAATTTGTTTATGTGACCCACAAAACCCAGCATCATCTAGCATCAGCTGATCCCTGCATCCCCTGTGTCCAATCCCCAAAGGTGCCACCTCCTTCCAAAACACAGGCCTTGCCCACCCTCTGACTGGAAGGTTCTTTTCTCCTCTCACCACCTAATTGTCTCCCACTCATGGTTCCAACCTCAACTCAGCTGTTCCTTCCTCTGGAAAACCTTTGGTCTCACTGTTTTGGCAAACCATGCTCTGTTCTGCTCCCTAGTAGTTCTTACGGAAATTGAGCTTTGACATCTGTGACATTTGATCCTGTCTGCCTCCCCCTTAGCCCATGGCTCCACCATGGCATGTACCCTCCGTTCTATCCACCATTTTATTGCTTGCACCTAACGCAATACCTTTCACGTTGATCCACAAAAATATGTTGGATAAATGAAGGAAGGAAGGAAGGAAGGAAGGAAGGAACAAATGATCACCCTACTGCCTTTGGCCAAGCAATCTAGGGTAAGAGTCTTCTTTTCTCACTGCAAGTTGCCAAATATGATGAAAAACATCTATTCAGCATTTTTTTTTATCCTCTTAGGTTATTGATGGTTTCAAAATTCCTCTAAAGACTTGTTTTGCTGGGCAATGGTCTAAAACCAAAGAGATGTAAGCCACACCTTAATGAGCCAACCAGCCCCAGCACACCGTGTGCTTCTCACATTCCATCATGAGATGGTGGGGAGGGACTGCACATGCTCCGTACTGACCACTGTGCTATAATAAATTCCCATTCTCCCATCCCCCCATCTCCCTGGCTCCATCTTGTCCTGGCACTGATCAGAGTTGGGCTCTGTGATTGCAGAAACAGAGAATCACTCTTATCCTTTGAGGATAAGGAGCCATATGGGCTGAAATGAAGCTAAGATGTGGGACCTGCCAGGAACTGAAGCCTGCACCACCAGTGGCCCCTCCGTCTGTCTTTCCTCATGACTTGTAAGGTGCTTCTTCCTTCCAGGTTATTTCTCTCCTTGCATGTTTGGTCTGCACGTCCCTTGCGACTGAGTGGTTTATTTATTCTGTACTTTTGGTGGGATGAAAAGGTGAGCTGGCCCCAGCATGGGTTTGCCACACATTACACTGCCTTGGGTCAGGTGTGGGGTTGGATCTACTTGGACGATACATGGCCGCCTCTGATGTCCTTTCAGAGGAGCTCGGGAGGGGACTTCCCTTCAAAAAGCTGTGGGCATGGCAGCCAGTGCCATCCCAACTACAGTGTCTCCTCTGGAGTCCAGGTTTTCCATCGTAAACTTTGCCCACAATCTTACACCACTCTCTGGAGTTAGGACAAGTACAACAGCTATTAAAAGAATAGTTGCCTCTTACAAAAAGAAATGTTAAAATGTATAATAAAACAAAGCAAAACAAAACATAAAAGAGCTATTTAAATAACATTTGTTTAATTTTTGAATAGGTAATATAATCATAATAGTTAAATTTTAAAATTATGGAATAATATACAGTAATAATTTGCTCTCCCACCCTTGTCCCCTCAATCCAATACCACACCCCATCCAAAAGAAGTAGCCACTGTTGTTTCTTAACTTTTTTTTTTAAGTACGTATAGACTCAGAAGAAATTGCAAAACTAGTACAGAGAAGTCCCATTATAACCACTGTTTTAAATTTGTGGCATAATCCTTCATGAAATGTTATGAATATATAAGCACATGTAAATATATAGTATTTCCTGCTGTTTTCATTCCAATAGTATCATATTATACATAGTTGGGTATCTTGCTGCTACAGACTGGATGTTTGTGTCCCCTACCCCCAAATTCAGATGTTGAAGCTCTAAGCCCCACCCCCCATGTGATGGTATAAGGAGGTGGGGGGTCTTTGGGAATTGTTTAGGTTTCTGTGAGGTCATGAGTGTGGAGCCCTCATGAGAGACATTAGTGCCCATGTAAAAAGACACATGCTTCATTCCGCCATGTGAAGACACAGGAAGAAATCATCCACCTTCAAATCAGGAAGAACACCCTCACGAGGAACCAAATTGGGCCCCATCATGATCTTGGACTTCCCAGTTTCAAGGAAGGTAAGAAAAATATTTCTTTTTAAGCCACTTTGCCTAAGGTATTTTTGTTATAGGGACCCAAATCAACATTTGCTCAGCAAATTCTAAGACAGCTGCTTAAAAAGAAAAACAAACAAATCCTATCTAAGTTACATAATTAACCAAACCATCATTTTTAATGATTTGAGATCACTTTCCCTGGATCGAAAAGTTTTTCTCTAATGCAAAATAAGATAATTTCTTTGCTTTATCTGTTGTCTCAAGCGTCCTTTAAAAAAGTTCAAAGCTTCAGGGCAGTGTTTCATAAATATGCTGTTTTTAAAATGCAGATTATCTTTTTCCCTCCGGACATTTTCTTTCACTAGATCTGAATTGGTGCCTGGAAATCCCCTCTTTTAAAAACAAGACCCCTAGGTGATTACTGGCTTCTGGGAAGTGGAAGACACAGGGCTCTCGGAGAAAAGTTATATAGGAGGAAAACCAAACCCCTTAGACCACTGTTAGCAAGATCTGGTGCATTCAAGTGTTTCCTCAGATCCCAGCAATTATTGTCCAGGAATATATAGATAGATCACAGTTTTAAAAGGGGGATGCACCTGTGAATTTTCAACCCGACAACACACCCTGGAGGCACACACCATGATCTTTGCTCCTTTGCAAAGTCCTCCTAGAGTCCGAGAGTTCACCAGGTCCCTCCCACAGCCGCACACCTCCCTCCTCTTTCATCCTATCCCCCAACATTCCTCGTTCTGGCTCTGTTTGTTTAAATGCCGTGTGGGAAGCCTGGGCACCTTCAGAGTCAGTCTTATGACCATGTTTTTCCTGACTCCACTCTTGGTAGCAGTTGTCTGCATTTTGATTGCCTGGATCTTTAAAAATGCTGACGGAAACATGGAGAGAAGAAAGGGGGAGACTAGAGCCAGGGCCCAGGCCCGTCCTTGGGTCGATGAAGACCTAAAAGACAGCTCTGACCTGCACCCAGTGGAAGAAGGTAAGGATACTGGCACAGCTGCCTAGCTTCCACCTTCTGTGTTGTTTCGCTAGGCGCCGGTTGATACCTGGGCTTATGGAGAGGAGGAAACACACACGGGGAAGTTTCATCGGCACCGTCTACTGTACAGATTACAGTACTATGTGCCAGGGACAGGTCATTTCTCTCAGGTGGTCAGCTTAGTACCTGCTGGCACCAACCCCCCTTGTTTTCTGGATAAAGAGTTAAAGAACTGCTGAGGGGCTGACATTTTCCCTGGCCCCCATCCTGTTCTGGCTGTTGAAATCTTTCTGAAGGGGACCATCCCAGGCTGCTGGTGGGGGAAATGGTCAGGTTTGAAACAAGGACTTGGAAATGTAAAAAGTGACATCGCTCACTACTTTTCCTTGGGCCAGGCTGTGTGGCTTAGAGACTATTCGGCTGTGTCCTCAAAGCTGGGTGTCCAGTTTAGTGGACGAGGCAATAAACAGATAAAATTAGGGAGGAATGAGGGGCCAAAGTGATCATCAGGGGTTTCAAGGAGGCATGGGGCGTGGTGGGGCCACAGAGAAAGGACAGTCAGGCCTGGCCAATTACTAGGACACGAATAGCTATGGTTAGGAGGCATCTCAAGCAAAAGGAGCAGAAAGAGCATAAAAGCAGGGATGGAACCCTTGGGAAAGATGCTAAGAAGATGGGAGGACCGCACTGAAGTGGGGCGGAGGGACGAGATGGGTGAGAGTGAATTGCAGTGGTGAGCATGGGCCCAGTCATGGCTGACCTGAGGACGAAGAGGTGGGAAGGGAGCAGGCAGGAAGGGAGAGGTTCTTGAGGCTTAAGTGATCAGGGTTTGAGGTTCGTCTGAGGTGGGTTTGTAGGATGGATTCAATTTGGAAGAGACTCAGTGATTCTCAGCTGGGCTAGTGATACCTCCGCCCTGGGAAGAGGCCACCTGGACACGGGTGGGGTGTGTTGATGTGCCTATGTGCTCGTATGTGCGCATGTGTTCTGAGTTGCCCTAATCTCAGGATTGGGGGCTGGTGTATACAGCTGGCACTCAGTGCTGGGAGCCAGCCATGCTGAATGTACCCCATAGGGTTCAAGGCCAGGCAGCCCCTGAGCAGACCTGCCTCTCACTCTTCATTTAACCAAAGGACATCCCACCCACATGGCAATTCGGCCCAGTCGAGAAGCACTTTTCTTGAACAAAGGGATATCCGCTATGAAGCCATGTGATGGTCTACCCTGGTAAAAAAGTTACAGGAAGAACAACAGGGTTTGGTAATACCTTGGATAGGGGGAGAAGGGGAGAATGAGAGCTGGAGGCTGGAAGAAGTGGAATGACACTATCACACACGGGGGAGGGGAGAGGACGCACAGAGAAGATGTTGAACATACACAGGGACATGTTGGATTTGAGAAGATGACACATCTAAGCAGACAAGGAAAACCAGTCCAGGTGAGGGTCCAGAGATACTGATTGGATGCTCACCAGCACAGGGGGATACTTGAAACTTGGAAAACTGATGAATTCCCTAAAGGGGATGTTGCTGGCAGGAAGACTGAGGATGGATCTGGGACTCCTGCAGTTAAGAGGGGCTGTGGTGGGAGAAGTGACCACAGACAAGACCATATGGGCGAGCAGCTCAGGATAATGACAACAGCAGGCTCTTAGAGCAGCAGGCTGTGTTCACTTTGTGTCACATTTGATGTATAGTAAACCACTCAGTCTTCATGTCAATGAAGGTGGACACTGTTATTATCCCACATTACAGATAAGGAAACTGGGGCTCAACTATGCTAAGCAACCTTCCCAAGCAGGCCCTGGTAGAGCCGGGACCCAGGCAGTCTGTTCTGGAGTCCAGACACACAGCCAGTTGCTAGGCTGTCTTTCTAACAGGAGAATAACCTAGAACAGAGAGGGTGGGAGAAGACCATCAGCCCAAGATATCAGAGGTATTGTGCTTTGAGAAAAGGCCCCTGAGTTTGAAGAGCTTGGGGGATATGAGAGGGATTGGTAAGGCTGGTGGGGAACCAGGGGTGGGGGGTGGGGCCTGAAGTTTGGGAACACAGAGCAAACTGTATGGCCCTGTCTGGTTCTGTTCTTTTCCTGCTTATTCATTTTTTGCAAAATCCTCTGCTTCTTTATTCTCTGTTCCTCACACAGAAGAATAAGTTGAATTTTAGGGGCATCTCAGCAGCCATGGGCCCCTCTGCTCTGAATGTGGAGTTCAGTCTATTGTTGGAATTTCTGTTGTTCACTGAAGTGATGCCTGCTGAGGTCTCACAGGTGATCAGTGAGAAGCGACATTTAAACGCAGGCTTCCCTGTCACCCCCAGGTCTCCACTCCTAACTCCTGGATGGGTGTACTCAGTTCAAGAGAGGATTCATGGCACCAGTACCAGGTGTAGGTTTAGAGGAGACTGAGCAGGGGGTAGAAGGGGTATAAGAGAAAGGATTCCATTACTGAAGAAACATGGAGGTGCTTTTGATGACAGCAAATGGATACATTGTCTTTGAGATCAAGTCTGGGTGGGACCTAGGGGAAAGTAAGGATCAACACAGAGGTAGAGGGGAGGGCACTGAGATACCTCAAGATGATGGGGCTCAGAAAGAAGTTCGTCAAATTCATTTAGGATAGCATGGGGAAGAAAATTTTCTCTCTACCCTTCAAGGTTCTTCTCTCATCTAAGAATTAAATTCACATGAGACAGGTTAATAGAAGAAAAAAAAAACACAATTAATTACGTGTGCACAGAGACCCAATAATAAAATTGAGACCCCAAAAAATGACCAAGCCAGGCAGATTTTATACATTCGAGACAGAGACAACAAATTTGTGAGGAGTTGATAGGACAAAGAAAACAAATGCTTGAAGGCTTCAATTAGGAAGGAATTCTAAACAGAATTTGGGCTGAGGTAGTAGATTAGTAAAAAGTAAAAAGATTTGTTTATACAGGTTTCTTGGCTCTAAAGTCCCTGTCCCTGGTGATGAGGGTCTCTCTCTCTATATATATACACTACCTTCTAGTATCATTGGAGTACGTTTCATGAGAGATTTATTTCCTGCTTTCAAGGGGACAGAGGAGGGTCAGAGTATCCTTCTTATACCAGCTATTTTCCAAGTAGCTTCAATTCAGAATAATCAATATGCCATTGTGGCACCTTTTGGGGCAGCTTGCTCTGAGCCCCTACAATAACATTGCTCTATTCAAGAACTTTCCATCTGAACATCCCCCAGAGTCTCCAGCTGCCATACACCTCAGGAGCTGCTAGTGAAATATATACTGCAGGGTGCTGAATGACTGACAGGCTGGTGTGGAAATGGTGAGGGCTGAGGCAGTCGGGAAGGAGGTGTTCTCAGGGCAGGGGTTGAGCCCTGACCTTGCTCCATCCCCACTTTCAGTATCGGTCTCCTGCAAGAGCTACATTACCCTCACCCTTATTAATATTGCTTCTCAACTTTCCCCAAAATTCCAAGGAGGGAACAAGGATGACATGACACAAATTGGCCTTTTAGCTTCCTAGCTAGAAAATTTGGCTCATTTGCAAAGATTTTGAAATAGAACTGCAAAAACACAAAAGGAACTTATGTAGACATGCAGCCAAAACAACAACAACAACAACAACAACAACAAAAACACCTTTGTGTTAAACATTAGAGAATACATGTGGCCTAGAACTTCTTGGCTGTTAAACCTAATTACAGTGGAGTTTGGGGTTCCTTGGCATTAAAGCAATGATAAAAGGTGAGTTGTTCTTGGTGTCAACCCCAAGTGTGCAAACTCCAAGTGTGGCAGCACAGACTTATAGCAAAAAGTGGACCATAATTTCACATATTTGTTTTGAAATACATGGGTTTTGTGCCTGAATGAATCCCCCAGAGTGGCTTGGCTGGTCTAGCATGGAAACAAAATGACTGGCTTACAGTGGCTGTTCTCTTTCCTCTTAGAGAAGTCAGGAGGTCAAAGGGAAGGAGAAAAGTACCTTTAGTATAAGTTCACTGCCCTGCCGTTCCCTGGGTGCTTTCTCTCCAAGCCTGGCTCTGCCTTCCCCTTTTCCCCAGGTGAAATGCAAACCTTCTGCCCTGGGAGAAGACCAGGAAGACCAAGCCTTTCAGGACAATCCAACCCAGCATTCATCAGGGCATTTGTCTTTTCTGCTCACTGATAACATTTAGGCAGCAGCCACTTCATTCTGCTACAGTGGGAACCCTTACCTTGGACTTTAGAAGCTGCAGGAATTGCCAAGTCATGCACCTAGGCTGCCTTTAGTTTATACAAATGCTGAATGGATAGTACGAGTTGGTAACTTACCTTACAAACAGTTAATGAGGCATTTCATGCATTTGCTCATTTACCACCTACTAAGAACGGAGGTTGTCAGACTTCATAACAAATGATATAGAAGTTATCACTGGTGTTGAAAGTCTTTATTGACACATATGATAAGTTCAGGGTTGATATTGATGACACTTGGATTTGGTTCAGAACTGATCACTAGAAAGCTGATAGGTGTCTGCTGCTATTCCCCAATCACACCTACTTCCTTTTAACTGAGTAACTGGGCATTTTCATAAAATGTGTATAGTTTGGGTCCAGACTTCCCTGGCTAGTAAAATATATAAGGAATTTTCTCACTAACAGCTACTATTGTACTTGCTGACCTAGTATTGTCATTGAGGTTTTTGGTGTCTTTGAAGTCATCCCCTCTTGCCTTCTCTCTCCCCAGTCAGTCCTCAAAGACCTAGGAGTGAAGTATGTGCATATGATTGAAGGGGAAAGTTAATCCTTTACCTGAATTCCACCTGGAATGTTCCAGACCCTCAGGGCCGGGCACTGGATCCTCTTGTTCTCTTCCTTCTGTTCCTGTTGTCATTCTCATCTTTATGGGGAGGTTCCCAAAGTGACATCCAGCCTTCTGGACTCAGACTTCTAGTTTCACACTAGGAATCTCTGCTTGAACAACTCACAGGTATCTCAAATGTGGCGGACTGGTGATTCCTACCTCTACTTCCCCCAGATGGCTCCCCCAGGTCGCTCATCCTCTATCTCAGTAGATGGTCCCACTGTCTTCCTAGGTGCTAAAGCCTGCCACCTGGATCTCATCCTTAGTCCCTCTCTCTGTCCACTCCCAACCACACACTTCCACAGGTCTCATCATTTGTATCTCCAAGATGCTCCAAGAATTTGTCATTCTTTTGTTGCACAACTAGCCTGGGCCAACATCATCCCACCCTGCCTATTGTAGTGGTTTCTCAATGGTTCTTTCTCCTTCACCTTTGTCTCCCTCCAATATACACCTCACCCTGCTTCATTTATGCTTTCTATCTGTTGGTTTCTCCTTGCTCCATTCCAGATATTTTCTTCTGAGTTATCTTCCAGTTCACTAATTTTTTCTTTAGGTATGTATATCCTGCTTTAAATCCATCCATTAAGTTCTTAATTCTATTACCTTATTTTTCAGTTTGGAAGTTTATTTTTTTCATATTTTCTATGTCACCTTTTATCTTTTTCTGTACCCTACAGATTTGTGCTTTTTCCCCTCTAAACCTAGTAATCATCGTAGTTTTATCTTTTGAGTCTGGTCATTCCAATATTTGGAGACTTTTTAAATGACAATTCTGTTGTTTCTTGCTCAAAATGTTTTCTTTTTATGCTTGATTGTATATGGTGGGTTGCTAGTAATTGTAGTAAAATTACTTGTATATTGGCATTTGCTTCTGTTAGACAATGGAGACATTTACAGGCAAGACCACCTATTTCCAAGTCCAAGTTTTAGGCAGGACCCACCAAATGGTATAACCCCTTGGGGGCTGTTATATTTATCATCCATGCTTTCTTTGAGGATGTAATCTTGGGGTCCCAGCTTATTCGCCTTCTCACCGTGTTTGGGTCTGAGCTTTGATTCCTGTCCCCCACAACCCCTGAAAATATAAAAATAAAAATTCAAATATGTAGAATTGGCAAATACTATCAGAGGAAATGTGGCTTCTGTGCTTACTTGCCTCTGCAGGCTCATATTTCCCTTCAGTTTTGGCTTAGGAATTTCTTACTATGTTGTCAGCAATTCATTGTTGTTTTGTTTTTTGTGTTTTTTTTTAAGACCTTAAAGATACTTTATTTCATGATCTTAGTGGTTTTCAGTTCGTGGGATATTGTTTCAAATACACCAGTTAACCACTAATAGAAATTTTTATTCTTCATCTCTGTGTAGGTAAAATTTTCTTTTTCTTGATTTCTAACCTGTATGGAATTTGGATAGCCAATAGTCAAGATGAGAGTTCAGGATTCTGTGGACTCATTCTTTTCATTTTTTCTCGATGTTTTTGAAATTATAATCTTGCAGACATTTTTGAGAACTTTATTTCCTTCTCCCTGTTGGCCATCTTATGACTGCAGGGGGAAAAAAAAATCGTTTCCTCTCTACTCTTCTAGGTTCTTGGCTGAGGAAATCACCCCCACCCCTGCAATAAAAGACACACTAAGAAGAGAAGAAAAAAAACATAGGAGCCTAATAACACATATACTTCCTGTATACATGGTACAGATTCAGGAAAATTGAGTGAGTCCCTGAAATGGCCCAAGCCACCACCTTAATTACCATCTTCTACTAAAAATGAAGGAAAGATGTTGGGGGAGGAGGATCCAGTTATGGGAGGTTATCAAGAAGAGCACAATATGACCCCACAATTGCACTCCTGGGTATTTACCCCAAAGATATAGATGTAGTGTAAAGAAGGGGAACATGCACCCCAATGTTCATAGAAGCAATGTCTACAATAGCCAAACTGTAGAAGGAGATGAGATGCCCTTCAATAGACGAATGGATAAAGAAGATGGGGTCCATATACACAATGGAAAATTACTCAGTCATCAGAAAGGATGAATACCTACCATTTGCACCAACATGGATGGAACTGGAGGAGATTATGCTAAATGAAATAAGTCAAGCACAGAAAGACAATTATTATATGGTTTCACTTATTTGCAGAACATAAGGAATAGCATGGAGGATATCAGGAGAAGGAGGGGAAAAATGAAGGGAGGGGGAATCGGAGGGGGAGGTGAACCGGGAGAGACTATGGACTCTAGGAAACAAACTGAGGGTTTTAGAGGAGAAGGGGTGGGGGGATGGGTGAGTCTGGTGATAGGTATTAAGGAGGACACATATTGCATGGACCACTAGGTGTTATATGCTAACAATGAATCTTGGAACACTACATCAAAAATTAATAATGTACTCTATGGTAACATAACATAATAAAATTTTAAAAAATAAAAATAACTTTAAAAAAAGAGTAAGGTTGTTGTGCAGACTTAAGTCTACCTTCTCCATTGATAAAAAATTTCTTGCGAAAGTCCTTTTCTTCTTGGTACAGAGAAGGCTTATGAATGGAGATGTCCTTTATAAAAGTAAGTGTTCCTTACAAAAAGGTAACTTTTACTCTGGTTTTCAGAACTTTTCTTGTGTCTTTCTTAAAAATTTCTTTTCTTTCTTTTCTTTCTTGTGTTCTTTCTTAAAAATTATCAGCTCAATGTAATTCTTATGTCAAAAAGGCATATTTTGGGGTGGCGTAGTCTGCTCCCCTTCATGACCAAGAGAGATCATTGAATTTGCTGCTTTCCTCACTCGTATTTGCAGATGCTGATAACTGGCAAGACTCAGAGGAAAATGTTGAACACATTCCATTCTCCCACACCCGGTATCCTGAAAAGGAAATGGTTAAGCGATCCCAAGAATTTTATGAACTTCTCAATAAAAGGCGGTCTGTCCGATTCATAAGTAATGAGCAAGTACCCATGGAAGTCATTGATAATGTCATCAAAGCAGCAGGTCTGTAATGGCACATTGTGTCCTTGAGAATGTCAGCTGCAAATGATAATACTGGGGCAATAAAGCTCAAACACAGTGAACAAAGCCCAGAACGATGCATTTATCTCTAAAGGCTTACCCAGGTATTGACTGGCTGCCAGAAACATAATGATTTCCATTTTCTACGAACTATTGACTATTACAAACTTCCTGGGAGCAGATGTAACAACGGTGTAAAGCTTCTGAAATTACTGAATATTATGATCTTTTATTAAAAATTAAAATTTTTGAGCATGCTATTATATACTGGAAGAGAAACGTGCCCTTTCTTTCCCCTCCTCTTGAAACACATGGATGCACACATATACACACACCCTCACATTTATGCATTTCTCTTTTTGGGAACAAATTTTTTACATTATACACCATGATGCTCTCATACTGTTCTCTAATGAACTAGCAACATTTACTATATGAATCTGCAGAGTAATCTATAGCAAGGCAACCCCATTTTCAACATAAATTGATATCTCCGTGGAGGAGAATAAAAGAATTACAGAAGAAGGGGGAAGAGATATAAAAGAAATCTTCCTATTTGAATACTATTGGAGTATTGAGTATTATTCCTATATAAGTCACATTTAAGTTCATTTGCAGAAATATTACATGGCTATTGTGATCTATTGCTCAAAGTGAAAGGAAGCAAGAATAAAGCATTCTTTTAAGCTAAGAATACAAATGTACTGGCTAGTTTTTTATTTAACAATAACAGTCCCTGAGTTCCTTCTACATATATACCTGTACCTATATTTGTGTGTTTATGCATATGATGTGCAGATGAATTTGGCATAATCAGAAATGTTAGGGAACAATTTATTTCTTATGTGTAGTAATGCAAATATTTAGTAGAAAAACATGGGTACAATGGAAACTGGAATCACTCTTCTCAGAAATATGGGCTTTGTGTGTAGCTTTTGACTTGCATTTCACAATCCAGTCATGCCCTCTCAACCACAGGGAGTGGTGGGAGGCAAAGATCCCCATCAAGCAGGCAATTCTAACCCCCCTGGTGCAGAGATTATGTCATTAAATTACTCACCAGGGAGAAAGGAATAGTTCCTTCTGAAATATCCTACCTATGGGTCACATTCTCTCACTAGGAACAGCAGGCCATCTCTGGGACAGCAGGGTGACTCACAGCAAAAGATGGCCCTGGTTGGAATCTGAAAGAGAACTCAAGCTCCTTGGGCACTGAGATACACTAGGAAGCTTTGTCTCAGGATCTTGGGATTGACCCAAGTGTGGGCTGAGGGTTCCCATAGCCCATGATACCTGAAGACAGACTTATGTGTACTAAGCACCCAGGGCCAGGAGATCTCATGTGTCCCCAGCAGGACCACAAACCCCACAGTACCACACTCAGGGTTCTGATATAGGTACCAAACAATTTGTAGTTCAGTTCCCTTTCATGAGTTATTTCATTTATTTATT
>PISX010013359.1:12500-57176 GCA_004024625.1 Mellivora capensis | reverse complement strand
ATGGACTCTGAAAAACAACCTGAGGGTTTTGAAGGGGCGGGGGGTGGGAGGTTGGGGGAGCCAGGTGGTGGGTATTGTGGAGGGCACGCATTGCATGGAGCACTGGGTGTGGTGTAAAACTATGAACTCTGTTACGCTGAAAAGAAATAAAAAAATAAAATAAAATAAATAACTTAAATTTTGTCTCATATTATTATTAAATTCATATTGTTTGTTTTCAGAGGGATTATCTTTGAACTTCAGTAGACCCTACATCAAGCTTTACTGTCATTAGAGTTATGATGCAGCTATTCATCACCTAGCAATCTCACAGTGTAGTGTCATTTCAGAAGGGAATGTGCAGCCAGACAGCTTGGGTTTGAAGCTTTCTACTGTGTATATCCTGTTATCTTTGTGGGTTTTTTTCATAAAGAGTATCATATTCTGATTATAATATTAGTTAACTGTGTGGACATTTTTTTCTCTTCTTAAAAAGTAAATGATCTTATTCATGTATGTACTTACTCTTTCTTCTAGCATAGTCTTTCCAACAGTGGTTTTGTGGTATGTAGATACTGAATGCTTGAGTATTTAATTGATCAGTAGAATTTAGATCTTTACATGATAAAAATAAAAGAAAAATCCTTATAAAAATCATATAATCACCAAAATCCATGGAATTTATCTGTAGAAACTGCAAACAATCTTTATTATAATTGTTTGTACTTGATTTTTTGGGCAATGTGGAAGATACTTTGTTGAGAAATATTGTTTTTGGAATATAATATGAGAAATAGACATTAAAATAAGTAATAGATACACATGTAAACAAAGAATATTGATAGCCATGTCGTTTTAATTTAAAATCCACACCCATAACTTTGCAGTGATCTTACCCTAGTGCACTCTGTCCTTATACAAAGTTCTTTAGGACGCTTAGCTGTCTGGTATTGGGAGAGCTGTTTAGATGGTGGCTACCCTCAGAATATGAATTAAGCCTTAACAGGCAAATGTAACTTTCAAAGTAATGAACATATTAACATAGAATTGAGAAAAATTTTAAAAATTGAGGCGACTGTTAAACAATTATAAAATCTGGTGCTTCATTAATTTTTTTGAGAGGGCAGAGGGGCAGAGTAAGAGAGAATTTGGTGGGGGGGACAGACGGAAAGGGAGAGAGAGAATCTTCAGTAGGCTCCAGGCCCAGGGCATGAGCCTGAGGCAGGCTCATCCCATAACCCTGAGATCATGACCTGAGCTGAAATCAAGAGTTGGATGTTCAACCAACTGAGCCACCCAGGCACCCCAAGTGCTTGATTAAATATTTTAAAAAGTCTTCAAAAGTTGAAAGGAGCTAGTAGCCAGAAGATAATTAAATATAGATCTTAAATAATTTTTCTGGTTAAAACCAAAGATAAATTTCTTCCAAATTATTAGCATTTATTCTGTTTCTTTATTTCAAAGGAAACTGTTTAGAAAGGGAGATAAAAACATGTATTTTTATGGCTTTGATTATCTAATGATATTCATTCTATACTTTAATTTGCATGAGGAAATGACCTTAAAGAGGCTATTTAGAGACAAACTGAAACCTAGTATGATAAATTATTTGTGAGACCTTGGGGATTAAATATTTTTAATAAGATAAAGAACCATACAAGGAGATGGAAGTATTAGGTTTTTCAAAAACAATTACAAACCACTTTTAAGTGTCTTTTTGTTATTTATTCTCTTCTGTATACTAAATGAATTTTAATGTATATTAAAATGAATTTTAAAAATTGTTTAATTCCCAACTCCTAATTAAAGAAGAAATTCTCTTTAAAATATCTAAACATTTTCTTTTTTTTTCTTTTTCGTACCTGCTTTAAGCTGATGTTATTTATAATTTATAATGAGCTGTTTTTCCCTAAGCACAAGAAAAAGAACAAAATGTAAGTTTGACAGCCTGTTTTACATGTATGTTTTTACTGTGTTGTTTGCTATAAGCCTGTATTTTATTTTCATTTTAATTGGCCTGCCTTAGTACTGTCTATTATTAGAAAATAAACTCTAGAGTGATAAGAATTGACAGACCTAGGAATGTGACCCCTAATTCAGCTTATATGGAAACATCTTTAGAAATTGTTGTTAATAACATATCTTTTATCATCTGGAACATTTATTACTTTTGTTTATAGCCAATAGTTTTTCAAAGTTTCATAATTTATATATAACTGTCAGCATTGTGAAAAGGGTTTAATGTATTCATATTTAAATACAACAATAAACATTGCACTTTGTATCTCTTATTTGCATTGGTGTTCTTTTAAACATGTGAATTATTTTTTAAAAACAAAATAAAATGAAATTCAATTTCTTTTCCAAATTTTCCTCTACTGATAACAGAATTCTTTGACAAGCATTTCCTTCTTTTTCTAACAATCTGCATATCAATAACCTCATATAACATATGTAATCCCTTACTAACAAAATCATCAGAATGAAAATATGCTGAAACAAAATAAAACTAAAACCAAAATATGTTAATCTGACATGGCAGATATGATCACAACCACCCTGTAAATGGAGAAAAAAAATGGATGAGTTCAATAAATCCAATAAGACTATATATAAAAGACCAGAAATATTTATATTTTTTTATATAGGTATTTACATAAAATAATGGGGAATAGATTTTAGCTATATTTATATGGAGAACATATCATAGTAGGAACACTTAGAACATATAGGCATTTTATGTCTAATAGCTCTTGAAAAAAATGTTTTCTTATAGAATATCTCTTGGAATCACTATCAAGAAAAGTTACTGATGTGGCTCAATCTAATAATGTAATATTAATTGTATAAAGCAACTTTAAAAGTGCGTGGAAGCACCAGCATTGCACCACCTTAACTTAAAATTACGGTTAAGCCCAGAGAATGTGATAAGCAGTTGTGGCAGAAGACTTGCTAATGAAGAGCGCTGTTGGAAAACCCAGCCTCCTACTACAAACAAATCCTCTGTCTCAGTGCTAAATGGAAACAACAGAAAGAACCTCAGGCATTTGACTTAAGGAAAATAATAAATAATGAATTAGTAATAATGTTATGTTCCCTAAAGATTGTCATCTGTAAGTGGGTGACAGAGGAAAACCCATATTTTAATCATGGCAACAAGGGTATAGAGCCTACAGTTTCACTGTTAATGTGTCTGTCTTCCCCAAAATATAAATAGAATACTAGGATTATAATAAACCCAGTGAAAGAGAAAGTTCTGTTTTCAGCTAAACTTAGGAAACCACTAAATGATATATTCCCACTCAGATTCACAATGCATATTAGCATACTAAATGCTGAGAAGTCTGAGTTAAAAATAACATATTTTCTCTGTTCAGTAGAGAGTTCACTAAATATTGTGTCCAATGGGTCCCCCACTCACTTGCTCGAATGTTGGGATAGGTGGAATAATGTCCCTTTGAACACACTGTGCAAATACTGGTCTAATTTTTTATATTTTATAAACCTTGAAGGAAGACCTATTAATGAAGTGGTGCATTGTTAAGCATAGAAGGGATTAAAGAGTTAAAAGCTATCACATCTCTGCAAATATTTATTGAGAGCCTATGTAAAGCACCACTAAACTCTGTTTGTAATTTGGCTTCCCAGCTCTTTTTAAACACTGGAGAAAATATGCTGAACACTGCTAGGAATCTGGTCTGCTTCACAGATGTAATTTCTTATTGTCTGTAAGAAATGTGAAAGGGAGGTAATGCTGAGCACAGGTCTTTTTGCAAATATTTTCCAGTTACCATAAGCATAATTTATTTCTTTAAAGAAAGATCACTTTTCACTTTGAACAAAATCACATATTTGGACCTATAAGTTGAGAATAAGACCTTAGGCTATGGTAGCCCTACCAAGGTGGTCCTCATGGTAAGGTCTTATCTAAGAATTCCTTCCAAACTCCCAAGACAGTATCTTTAATATCTGCCTTCACTATGGAATTAACCGTAATAGCGTAGGTCATAGAGTACTTCAGCAAACACTGAGCCAATGGCACATCACAACAACCATGTTCCCATTTCACTGAAAACACCAATGAGAGAGAGAGAGAGAGAGATGTTAAGTGGATCTTAAGTTAGCCCAAAGTCTAGTCTTCTTACTTACTTAATTTATTTATTTTAGAGAGAGAGTGAGAGAGAGAGAGAAGGGAGAAGGGCTGAGGAAGAGACTTCCAAGCAGACTCTCTATTGAGCGCAGAGTCCTTGCAGGGCTCAATCTCACCACCCATGAGATCATGACCTGAGCAGAAACCAGGAGTCAGGCACTTAACTGACTGAGCCACCCAGGCACCCCTAGTCTTCTTACTTTTAATCAATCTAGGCAATAATAGAAATAGAAAATATAAGTTTGTTTGTTTATTTTAAAGATTTTATTTATTTATTTGACACAGAGAGAGAGTGATCACAAGTAGACAGAGGCAGGAAGAGAGAGGAGGAAGCAGGCTCCCTGCTGAGCAGAGAGCCTGATGCGGGGCTCCATCCCAGGACCCTGGGATCATGACCTGAGCCAAAGGTAGAGGCTTAACCCACTGAGCCACCGAGGCACCCCAGAAAATAGAAGTTTAATTTAATTTATTATAAACTCCAATAAGGATGTCCTAATATTTTTCATTATTATTTGTGCTAATTGGCATCTCTCCTTCTTTCTTAAATTGTACATCTTTTTAATTTTTAAAAATTTCTTTCTCTGAATTTATTTACTAGCATATGTTTCTCTTTTGGCTCAGCCCTGAATCATGGTATTCTGAAAAAAGTTCTGGTACCATGAAAAACTCTGTTTCCAAATGATTATAAAATTTATCTTGAAAATGAAGTATTAGGAACAAATTACTGATATTTGTTCAAGCATGATGAGGAAATCTCAAAACAATATTTTTGGTAAATAGCACATCCACCATTTCATATTCCTCCCATGATTTCCTCTGTGATTACCCTCATCCTATAAAACTAAGTTATGTGTGCATGCATGCAGTTACGTGGGCATATGTGTGTGCATTTTGGAGAGGTTAGTTCACAGGAGGAGTATGAAAAATTAATTTATTAAACTTAAAATTGTAGCTATCCTACTATCCTGGAACCGAGGGGATATCAGGTGATCCTCATTAGACACAGGAAAGAAATCCCATGAAGACACTGATGAGCAAGCTGATATTCTCTGTGGGACCAGAAAGTGGGACTGCTGGTTAGAGTTGTCTGACTTTGGATTGCTCAGCAATAACCCATAGCAGTTGGCAAGCACAACACTGAATTTATAGAGCTGTAACATTTGGCCTCTTAAACTAAAGATGTCACTTGGGTTTTTATATCTGAAGATTCTTCTTACCATCAATGAGAAATGCATTTCTCACCCATGCAGCCAAATCTTAAAATATCCTTTAAGCTTCCTTAAAGGGTACTATCTAGGTTTCCACCTATTTTAGTCTCAAGTTTTGAGGATGGATTATTTTTGTTTACAACATGTAGTCTAGCATCACATCTTTTATATAGCATCACATACATAAAAATTAACTATCCACTTGGGAAATATTTACTAAGCTTTTACTCTTCTACATTATATTATACTTTATTATGGTTCCAAATGGCATCCTTTCCAAGTTTTGTTTGCTATCTGTTACATCACAGACAGACATTGTCCTGTAAAGGAAGCCTTCCTGTGAGAACTGCCTCCTTTCCCCTTTGCCAACCCTACCTGGTTCTGATGTGCTTGCTGCAGATAATTCAAGCTAGAGTCGATAACTAAACCCAAACTGTGTCAATCAGATACTTCTGACTAGCATATTTTGAACTCAAAATTAAGAACCACCACCAATTAAACAAAATCTCTGAATGTACAAGTGGGAGTTTACTGTGACCGTACTTCCAGTACGTAGAGAAAGGCGGAATATCCCTAGGCTAAGAGAGGCCAAAGAAAATAGAAGTAAATTCTACTTGGCAAACATATTTGTTTCTTGTTCCTGAGGCCCACATGTATAAACTATCCTTCTCAGATTGTGTTTTTTTTCCCCAATACTTCCTTAAGTGTCATAACCTCACAAATTCTCTCTCCTTCTCCTCTCCTTCCTTCTCTATCTCCCTCTTCCTCTCTCTCTTCCCATCTCTTAAACTAATACTAGTTTTGGGACGCCTGGGTGGCTCAGTTGGTTGGACGACTGCCTTCGGCTCAGGTCATGATCCCGGAGACCCGGGATTGAGTCCCGCATCGGGCTCCCAGCTCCGCGGAGTCTGCTTCTCCCTCTGACCTTCTCCTCGCTCATGCTCTCTCACTGCCTCTCTCTCAAATAAATAAATAAAATCTTTAAAAAAAAAAAAACAACTAATACTAGTTTTCCAAAAGAATAAAATACATTCCAACAGATTCTCTGCCCTATATATTCATACTTATTCTTGGTGACCACATCCACTTCCATGACTAAAATTCTTTTACTTAAGTCAAGCTTCTGTCACTGGAACTTTGTATATTCTTTTTCTTCTCTCCATCCCTCTTCCCTCTTCAAATGACTGTCTCTGTCTAATCCTTGTATAGCAGTTCAAACATACCTTATAGAAGGCATCTTCCCATACAAGCTTGGAACTGTTTCCTTTGTGAATTGTAGCACCAGACATAGTTTCTTCAAGGGCTTTGTCAGAATTTGCAGCAGTTCATATTCTTTCTGTGTTAATATCTAATTACACCTGCCATCAGATTGTAAGCTTAGTATAGGCAGGTACCACAACTTTTTGCTCACCACTGATTCCATGATTTATTTTTACAGGCAGATATTTACAACTCAAATTTGTCTTTTGAATTCTAGACAGAGGTATTCGTCTACTTACTGCCTACTCTTTCCTGGAATATCACAAGCATCTCAAGCAGGCATATCCCAAACAAAAGTGATAATCCCCCAACATGCACTGCTTCTTATGATGTGTTCCTTATCTCAAAGAATTATCATCATCCCTATTTAATAGTAATCTGTATCTCATCCTGGACTCTGTAGTCCTCCTCAGAATGGATCAGTTACCAAGCCCTACAAACTTGGCTTCACTATGGTATTGCTCTGGCACAAAGTGGGATATATAGGACTATATATAAGGACTATACAGATAGTCTTTACAGGAAAGACTGACTGCCCCAATTGCTAGAAGCAAGGAGAGTTAGGTAATATTTAACTGTAAGATCTTTTAGAATTGTGCTAAGCCCCTGAAACCTGTGAGCCTCTTGTAGTAGGCCATTATTCCTGATTTAGGGCTAGAACTTCCCATCTGATTGGCTGGACACATGTAGAAGCTCTTCTCAAATCCACATGTGCCCCTGTCAGGATTTTCTTTCACCCACTCTCCTGGCCACTATCTGTATCCTAGTGTTTATCTGAAACATAAACCAGATGGGATTAAAAAAGGGGGGTACTTAAGGAGAAAGAGACTATATTTCAAAAGAGTGGCAAGATCCAACCAGCCAGCATGTATCAGCTAGAGGAAGACAATTAGTTTCTAAGTATGTTTTATCACGTGGTCAGAACACAAAGTTCAATTTGGGATACAGAATATTACATCTGGAAAGGCTCCTCAGAGATTATGCAAACTCATTACTAGGATGGCTCCTAGAAGTATGGAAAACATAATGACCCATGCCAAGTAACCTGCAACCTCGATTTTCATGGCAGTGAAAGCAGGGACTAAACATCTCAGGGAACTGAATGCTCTGGACTACATAAAGCACAGAAGTTCAGAAGACCCATCAAATACCATATATGGGAAAGCCCACAAGATACACCATTTACCAAGGTATAGGAAACTGTTGAGAAGGATACAAGATTCACTAAGTTCAGTGCTAGCTCTCCTCTGTAGTTAAGGGCTGATGATAGAAAATACCATTATACAATCAGATTCACTGACAGCAATGGAGGTCACAGGGCTCTGAGATAATCAAGGTGAAATGGTAGCCTGAAGCCAGGTTAACACAGTTTTGATAATGAGGGACTAGGTTGGAGGAGCAACCAGGGTGCAACTCCAGAATGTTATGCACATGGCCAATAAATCTGGTAGCCAAAGAAGTAAAAATGATGTTTAAGCAGCAAGGGCACTATTCAGTGTGTAGTACCAACACAAATCAAGGATGAATGAATAGCAGGCTGAAGGCAGTTGTCCCAATTAACAGGTCATTATTTCTTAACAAGTTTTGGTCATGAGACAATTTTTTGACCCAGAATCCACAGACTTCTCTTGCCAAATTTTGATAAATGAACAAATGCAATCACCCTAGTGTAAGACCCCTGAGAAATGAAGATTTTAGTCATTCTACCAGGTAAGCCACCAAGTCCCGCAAAAGTCAGGTCCTAATTCAGGGAAGGGCTTTCCCCACTTCCATGACCATCAATGGCAAAAAACCTTCAGCTGTCAATCCCGTCATCGTGTCCATGGTTGACTGATCAGTGTGAAGATTTAAGGGCCCAGCTATCACATTCTCACTCTAGAAAATTCTCAGGATTATTCTAGCTTCAGAGCCCCCTGTGGGGTTAGTCAAGGCTGCCATTTTTCTACATCACACTTTGACTTCTCTCGCTGCTTAATTCTGCTCCCTTGATGTAATGTTAACATTTGATTATTGAGAAACCATTTTATCAAAATGCAGTAAGTCCATGATACTTTTTAAATTAAAATTAAATTAAAAACTAAGTCTTAGGGCAAGGGCAAGACTGATGCTAAAAATAAAAATGAACTTTAATCTACATTGCAGAAATCAGAACATTAATATTGCTGTCTGTGGAAAGACAGTAGGAAAGATATTCATATTGACAACTCAAACGTATGAAAATTTTTCCCTTTAGAGAGTGCTTTATCAATGTACTGTCATCACCAGAAAAGTCTTCTCATCTTTAATGCTTGCACTTCAAGCCTTTCTCTATGGTAATTCAATAATCACAGACTTTCTTAAAATATCTGATTACAAACAATGGAATTTTTGTATAATTACACAGGTCCAGACAAATAATACAAATGTAAGTTAGCTACTATGTACCTGGAAGCCTGAGAAGGAACATCTCTTCTCTATACACACATTAATCAAAATTTAGAACTTGTTTTCCAAATTTTAAACATATATACATTTATAAAACTCTTAAGAGTTAAAATATGATGTTGGGTGGAATACTAGTTAAGAAGTTATGGTAGGTAGTGATTCTACTAGCCATCTTCTTTCTAGCTTTTAGTACAAAATTCAGAGTTACGGTCAAAGATTTTTGTTTTTCCACACAATGAATCAGTTCCCATATCCTATGAATATGCTGGAGAACAAACTTAGGTAGAGTCTTCGTGTATAAATATTGTCTTTTTTGGGGGGAGGGGGAATGGTACTTGGATAAAATCTAAGCATCCATCCCTGGAATAGTGGATAAGTAAAATGTAGTGCAGGCACACCATGGAGTATCACGTAATGTGCAGCAAATGACTAGATGTATACTTAGCAACAGTAAAGAATTAAAAAGTAAGAAATAGAATAATAATTATATTAATTAAACATGTATGTATAACACAGATGAAATCCATTTGTCAGAACCATAGGTATAAAATGGTCAACAGAATAATCAACTACAAAAAGAGGGCAAGTGCTTAATGGGAATGGAAATGGAGATGGAGATATACATATTAAAAATAAGAGAATAAATAAATCAATAAATGATAAATGATAAACAGTTAGCAAGAGAATTTGCAGGGACCAATGATGGTAATGTTCCATAAGCTGATGGGCTTGACTATCTCAATCTTCTGCACCTGAATATGAAAACAAAGTAAAACCTGCTACAGAACAGTTAATTCTATCTAACCTCTTTGTTTATCCTCAGTGGTATTGTTTTGATTCAATTTTTTTTCCACTTTCGGCCTATGCTATGATATCAGTTTCCTAAATGTGCCCATTATCATTAAAGTAGCCAATTAAAATCCTCTTTCAAATTGCTGATGCTCTTATCCTCTTATAAAGTGAAGCTTGTTTTATCAGTGTCCAAGGATAAACTCAACCTGAAAATGCCTTTCATATTCTGAACTATATTCTGGTAAGTTATGATCCAATAACAACAGTTGTATTTTGCAAACATTCCCACAGTGTATCTCATCCCTTTTCTTTGTTTCCATAACAACCGTTCTTTTTTTCAAGTATTTATTGCAATGCATTATAATTCATTGTTTACTGGCTCTCTCTTCTGTGGTCTGAGTTTACTGAGAGAACATATTATGTCTTCTGAGTAGGAAAAAATACTCCTGTGTTTTTCCTTTACTCTATACTCATAATACTTCTGACACTAGATGTGTGGATTTTTCAGGCACCAAATGATTCTCTAAGACAGTATATAATTTAAGTCAATGTTGACACTATTTACCTGGGCATAAATTCCAGGGGTTGAGTCTAGACCCATGGGATTGCCTCCTCCCCAATTTCAGATGACAATTGTGAGTCCAGTTGTTACCTCTGTTTCTCACCAAACTGCTAAATGAAAGGTTACCATGACCTCCTCAGGTTAGATAATTTGCCAGAGTGGCTCCCAGAACTCACAGGAACATTTTGCTTATTAGATTACTGGCTTATTATAAAAAGGACCTAACTCGGGACAGCCAAATGGAAGAGATGCGTACAGCCAGGTATGTGGGAAGGGGCACAGATCCTCCATAACTTCTGCAGGCACCACTCTTCCAGTGCCTCCAAATGTCCATCAATCCAGAGCTCTCTGAATTCTCTACTTTGGGGATTTTCATAGAGGCTTTATCATATAAGCATAATCAATGATTAACTCAGAACCATCCTCTCTCCTATTCTCTGGAGAGATGGATGGGGCTGAAAGTTGCAAGCTTCTAATCATGGCTTGGCCTTTTTGATAACAGGGTCCCATCCTGAAGCCTCCAGGAGCCCATGAGTCCCCGCATTAGGACAAAAGACACTTCTATCACTTAGGTAATTCCAAGAGATTAAGAACTTTGTGTCAGGAGCCAGAGTCAAAGACCAAATAGAGCAAAAGATGTTTCTAAAGCTATTTTTTTTCAAGTTTTTATTTAAATTCCAGTTAGTTAACATATAGTGTAATATTGGTTTCAGGAATAGAATTTAGTGATTCATCATTTACATTTAATACCCAGTGCTCATCACAGAAAGTAGCCTCTTTAATACTCACCACCCATTTAGCCCATTACCCACCTACCTCCCCTCAAGCAACCCTCAGTTTGTTCTCTATACTTAATAGTCTCTTATGGTTTGCCCTTCTCTTTCTATTTTTTTCCTCCTTCCCCTATGTTCATCTGTCTTGTTTCCTTTTATTTACTTATTTTTTTTCAAAGATTTTATTTACTTGACAGACAGATCATAAGTAGGCAGAGAGGCAGGCAGAGAGAGAGGAGGAAGCAGGCTCCCCATGGAGCAGAGAGCCCGATGTGGGGCTCCATCCCAGGACCCCAGGATCACGACCTGAGCTGAAGGCAGAGGCTTTAACTCACTGAGCTACCCAGGCGCCCCTACTTATTTTTTTAGATGTATTTATTTTAGAGAGAGAGAGTGCATGCACGAGTGGGGAGCGGTTCAGGGAGAGAAAGATTCTCAAGCAGACTCCCCATTGAGCATGGAGTCAGACATGGGGCTTAATCTCACAATCTCAGTATCATGACACAAGCTGGAATCAAGTCAGATGTTTAACTGGTAAATAAACTGAGCCACCCAGGCACCCCTGTTTTGTTTCTTAAATTCCACATGAGTGAAATCATATTTGTGTTTCTCTGACTGATGTATTTCACATAGCATAATATAATCTAGCTCCATCCACATCATTGCAAATGGGAAGATTTCATTCTTCTTAATGGCTGAGTAATATTTCATTGTATATTTACCCAACTCCTTTATCCTTTCACCAGTCGATAGATATTTGGGCTCTTTCCATAATTTAGTTTTGCTTATAATGCTGCTATAAACATTCGGGTGCATGTGCCCATTCAAATTAGTATTTTTGTATCCTTTAGGTAAATACCTAGTAGTGCATTTGTTCAGTCATAGGGTAGTTCTATTTTTAACTTACTGAGGAAACCCCATACTGTTTTCCAGAGTGGTTGCACCAGTTTGCATTCCCATCAACAGCCCAAGAGGATTCCCCTTTCTCTGTATCCTTGCCAACACCTGTTGTTTCCTGTGTTGTTTATTTTAGCCATTCTGAAGGGGTGAGGTAGTATCTCATTGTAGTTTTGATTTGTACTTCCCTGATAATGAGTGATGTTGAGCATCTTATCATGTTTCTGTTAGCCATCTGGATGTCTTCTGTGGAAAAATGTCTATTCATGTCTTCTGCCCATTTTCTAACTGGATTATTTGTTTTTTGAGCATTGACTTTCATAAGTTCTTTATATATTTGGGCTACCAACCCTTTGAGATATGTCATTTGCAAATATCTTCTCCCATTCTGTAGGTTGCCTTTTAGTTTTTTCATTGTTTCCTTTGCTATGCAGAAGCTTTTTATCTTGGTGAAGTTCCAATAGTTCATTTTTGCTTTTGTTTTTCTTGTCTTCAGCAACATGTCTAGTAAGTTCCTCCAGGTAAGGTCAAGGAAATTGCTGCCTGTGTTCACCTCTAGGATTTAATGGATTCCTGTCTCACATTTAGATCTTTCATCCATTTTGAATTTATTTTTGTGAATGGTTTAATGGTCCAGTTTCATTCTTCTGTATGTTGCTGTCCAGTTTTCTTAATACCATTTGTTGAAGAGATTGTTTTTTGCATTGGATATTCTTTCCTGGTTTGTTAAAGATAAGTTGACCATATAGTTGTAGGTCCATTTGGGGTTTTCTATTCTGTTCCATTGATCTATGTGTCTGTTTTTGTGCCATATACTGTCTTCATGATTACAGCTTTGTAATATAGCTTGAAGTCCGGAATTGTGATGCTTCCAGCTTTGCTTTTCTTCTTCAAGATATAGCTTTAGCTATTCGGAGTCTTTTCTGGTTCCATACAAATTTTAGGATTGTCGTTCTAGCTCTGTGAAAAATGCCGGAGGTATTTTGAAAAGGATTGCATTAAATGTATCGATTGCTTTGGATAGCATAACGTTTTAACAGTACTTGTTCTTCCAATCCATGAACATGAAATGTTTCTCCATTTCTTTGTGTCATCTTCAATTTCTTTCATAGTGTTCTATAGCTTTCAGAGTACAGACCTTTCATGTCTTTGGTTAGGTTTATTCAAGGCCTCCTATGTTTTGGTTCAGTTGTAAAGGGGACTGATTCCTTCATTTCTCTTTCTGTTGCTTCATTATTGGTATATAGAAATGTTGCAGATTTATGTACATTGATTTTATATCCTACAACATTGCTACATTCGTGTATCAGTTCTAGCAATTTTTTGGTGGAATCATTTGGGTTTTCTACATAGAGTATCATATTGTCTGCAAATAGTGGAAGTTTGACTTCTTCCTTGCTGATTTGGATGCTTCTTATTTCTTCTTGTTTTCTGATTGGTGAGGCTAGGATTTCCAATGTTGAATAACAGCAGTAAGAGTGGATATCCCTGTCTTATTCCTCAGCACAGAAGAAAAGCTCTTGCTTTTCCCCACTGAGAATGATATGAGCTATGGTTGTTTCATAAATGGCCTTTATGATGTTGTGGTATGTTCCCCCACCCCTACTTTGTTGAGGGTTTTTATCAAGAATGGATGCTGTATTTTGCCAAATGCTTTTCTGAATCTATTGGGAGGATTATATGTCTCTTATCCTTTCTTCTTCTTATTATTATCTTATTATATGTCTCTTATCTCTTCCTTTAATGTGTTGTATCACATTGATTATTTGTGAATATTGAACCACACTTGCAAGTCAGGAATAAATCCCACTTTATTGTGGTAAATAATTCTTTTAAGGTATGGTTGGATTTGATTTGCTGGTATCCTGTTGAGAATTTGCATCCAATGATGGGGTCATTAACTGGTTTTGGAATCAAGATAATGCTGGCTTCATAGAATGAGTTTGGAAGTTTTCCTTCCATTTCAATTTTTTTGGTACATTTGGTACATTTGGGGAAGAATAGGTATTAACTCTTTAACTCTTTAAATGTTTAGTAGAATTCCCCTGGGAAGCCATCTGGCCTTTGGTTTGTTGGGAGTTTTTTGATTACTGATTCAATTTCTTTGCAATTATGGATCTGTTCAAATTTTCTATTTCTTCCTCTCAGTTTTAGTAGTTTATGTTTCTAGGAATTTAAGCATTTCTTCCAGATTATCCAATTTGTTGATATATAATTTTACATAATATTCTTATAATTTTCCTATGGTATTGGTTCTGATCTTTCTTTTTTCACTTGTGATTTTATTTGTCTGAGTCCTCTCTTTTCTTCTTCATAATTTGCCTAGGGGTTTATCAATTTTATTTATTTTTTCAAAGAACCAACTCCTAGTTTCATTCATCTATTCTACTGGGGTTTTTTGTATTGTTGTTTCTATATCATTTATTTTTTTTAAATTTTATTATTAGTATTATGTTCAGTTAATCAACATATAGTACATCATTTATTTCTGCTCCCATATTTATTGTTTCCCTTTTTTTGCTGGTTTTAGGCTTTATTTGCTGTTCCTTTTCTGGCTCCTTTGGGTGTAAATTTGGTTGTGTATTTGAGACTTTTCTTGCCTCTTGAAATAGGCCCATACTGCTATATACTTCCCTCTTATGCCCACTTTTGTTCCATCCCAAAGGTTTTGGACTGTCATATTTTCATTTTCATTTGCTTCCATGTATTTCTTTATTTTTTCCTCAATTTCCTGGTTGACCCATTCATTCTTTAGTAGGATATTTTTAACCTCCATGTATTTGTGGTCTTTCCATTTTTTTTCTTATGGTTGACTTCAAGTTTCATAGTGTTGTGGTCAGAAAATATGCATAGTATGCCCTCGATCTTTCTGTATTTGTTGAGGCCTGATTTGTGACCCATTATTTGAGCTATTCTGGAAAATCTTCCATGTGCACTTAAAATATGTGTCCTGTGTTGCTCTCAGATGAAATGCTCTGAACATGTCTGCTAAGTCCATCTGGTCCAGCTTGTCATTCAAACCCATTATTTCCTTGTTGATTTTCTGCTTAGATGATCAATGTAAATTGCTGTAAGTGGGGTGTTAAAGTCCCCTACTCTTATTGTATTATTTTCAATGAGTTTCTTTATGTTCATTATTGATTCATATATTTGGGTGCTCCCAAGCTGGAAGCATAAATATTCACAATTTTTAGATCTCTTTATGAGGGATAGGCCCCTTTATTATGATATAGTATTACCCGCTAAGTTGTTGTTTCTGGAGATTTTCTCTGTTCCTTTCTAGTCTTTTTCACTGTTGGTCCTTCTTTTCCACTCAAAAAAATCCCCTTTAATATTTCTTGCAGGGCTGCTTTAGTGGTCACAAATTCCTTTAGTTTTTGTCTGGGAAATTCTTTATCTATCCTTCTATTCTGAGTGACAGCCTTGCTGGATAAAGTATTCTTGGCTACATATTTTTCCCACTCAGCACATTGAATATATCATGCCATTTCTCCTGGCCTGCTAAATTTCTGTGGATAAGTCTGCTGCTAACCTTATTTGTCTTTCCTTGTAAATTAGAGATTTCTTTTCCCTTGCCACTCTTGGGATTTTTTCTTTATCTTTGTATTGTGCAAATTTCATTGTGATATGTCTTAGTGTTGACATGCTTTTCTTGATTTTGATGGAAGTTCTCCATGCCTCCTGGATTTGGATGTCTGTTTCCTTCTCCAGATTGGGGAAGTTTTCAGCTATAATTTGTTCAAATAAACCTTCTGCCTTCTTTTCCCTCTCTTCTGCAATTCCTATGATACAGATGTTATTAGGCTTTATGGAGTTGCTGAGTTCCCTAAGTCTACACTCGTGATCCAATATTTTTCTTTCCTCTTTTTTGCTTCATTATTTTCCATAATTTATCTTCTATATTAGTTATTCATTCCTCTGCTTCTCCTATCCTTGTGATCATTACATCTATTCAGTTCCACATCTCAGTTACAACATTTTCTATTTCAGCATGACTGGTTTTTACATCTTTAACTCTGTGGTAAGGGACTCCCTCATGTGTTTTCTATGCTTTTCTCATGTCCAATTTGTATCCTGATGACTGTTATTTTAAGTTATGAATCAAGCATATCACTTATATCTGTTTTGATTAGATCCTTGGTTGTGACTTTTGCTTGTTCTTTTTTTAGGATAAATTCCTCCATCTTGGCATTTTGTCTAGGTCTTTGTCTTCTTCTGTGTGTTAGGAAAGCCTGCTATGTTTCCTGCTCCTGAGAGTAATAGCTACTACTATCGTATACTATCCAGGGCCTGGTACTTCAGGAAGTGTGTCTGGTGTGTTCTATGTGCACTCTACTATTGTCTTTTGGCTGCTCTTAGTCTCACATCAGTCTTCTGCAGAATGTCTCCTTGTCTGCAATGGGGAGTGTTTGGACTTTTTCCAGGTGTGGCAACTTTTAATCAGGTTCACTGTGGTCTGCTCGTTAAAATAAGCCTGATCCTATTTCCATTAGAGCTAAAGTTTTTAATACTCCGTGTCAGCAGACTTGATGTATGTTAGGATGGGGTGGGGGGGGGGGGTGTTCCTGGGAATGGGTCCACTGCTGCTCTGACTTTCAGGCACACTTTCCCTAGTTCAGAAGCATCTGCAGGGTTCAGGGGGTGGGGACTGATGTAAGCAGCTCAAACCTCCACTATGGGCACTGTGCTGCTCACTGAAACCCATCTGTGCTGATAGGCAGGCATAAAAATCATGCCAGTCCAGTCTCTCATTCCTGGAGAGGGAAGTATGGGCCCACTGATGAACAGGAAGGACTCACAAAGAGCAAACAATTTCCCCTCATGTGTTCCAGGCATCCTCCAGATCGCTACCTTCACCTTGTCTGTGTCTGAACTATCTGTCCACCTGGCAGCACAGTGCACCTGAGTTTTATCTCAGGAACACCTGCTGAGTTTCAAAACTCTGAACTTTGGGGAACTGGTGCTGCAGGAACCCACCCTTGTCCTCTGGGGGAGGGTCTTGCCACACTGGGGCTGGTGCTGGTTTGTCCCAGAAAGGCAGTTACAAAAACAAAGAGGTGCTTGATGTTTAGAATAAAGTGCAGGAAAAAGCTGGGGTCCAGGTTAGCTGCCCTCAGCAGGTGTCTTTGCCCCTATGCTACTGAACAGGGCAGCACAATGGCACCTGCCAGCTCTTTTGTCCCTTGGAAGGCAGTGCCACCTCTCCCAAACACACCCCAAGAAGGGGAACTGTCTCTCCCAGTGCAACCCAGAGGATCCTCAGACCATGCTGTATGCTCCCCAGGACCTCTGCCCTTCTGCTTCGGAGTACCACTATGCCCTCCAGGCTCTACCCAACACTGCAAACATGTCTAAAACCAGTCTTTGAGTTCTGCTGATTGTAAAAAACTCTCTATAATCAGCCCCTCTTATTTTACCAATTAATGGTTTTGGAGAAGTGTTGGTGGTTTTTGTTTTTTTGTTTTTTTTTTTTCTTGTACAATGTGTGCTGCTCTCTGTCTTACTTTCTCTCCCCACCTCTCTCTCCATGGTCAGGACTCCCTCCCTTCCATAGCACCTGTGATACTTTTCTCCCTAAATCACACCTTTGTACCTCCTACATTCCATGATGTGGCCTCTTTCCTCCCTCTAGTTTGTGAAGTTTGTTCTCTCAGTCCTCAGATTGATTAGTTGGGTGTTCAGTATGATTTGATATTTATCTACCTGTGTCTGAGGGATAAGAAAAGCATAGGGCCTCCCTACAACTCTGCCAACTTAACTGAAAAAATTTTAATGCTCTTGTTACTTAGGCGATTATAAGGGCTTTAAGAGCTTTGTGCCAGGAAATGAGAACAGAGACCACTATATACATTTTCCATTATTTCACCTCATTTTTTATCTTTAGAATTTACCACAATGACTTGTATAGACAAACACAAATACTTGCAAGTACTTGATAAACATCAACTGAGATTAAAAATGCATTTTTAGAATATCTATGAGTAATTAGAATGCTTATGTCAGAGTAGCTCATAACAGGCTAATGTACCACCTGAAAATATCTACAAAATGTGTCATAAAATTATGAAGTGCAAAACCAATTGTCTTTGAAAGTAATATGTTTTATGTTTTTGTTGTGGTGACATATACATAACATAAAATTTACTACTTTAAACATTTTTAAGTATATAGTTCAGTAGCATTAAGTTAATTTTTATGAAATCATCAACACTATGTCATCAGACATTTTCATCATTCTAAACTGTACCCATTAAATAATGTCACTAAATAATGACTGCCCAATACCCTACCCCCAAGACACTGGTACCCACTATTCTATTTCTGTCTTTAAATCTGACAACACTAGGTGCCTCAGATAAATGTAATCATACAATTTTTTTTTTGTCTTCAAAGTTCATCCAAATCTTAGCATGTGTCAAAATTTCCTTCCTTTTTCAGGCTGAATAATATTATATTGTATGCATATATCACATTTTATTTATCCACTCATCTGTTGATGGGCACTTGGCATACTTCTACCTTTTGGCAATTATGAATAATGCTGCTATAAACATGGGTGCACAAATATCTTTGGGATACTCCTTTCAATTCTTTGGAGTATACACCCCGAAGTGGAATAGTTAGATCATATAATAATTCTATATTTAATTTTCTGAGTAACCCTATACTATTTTCCACAATGTCTATACCATTTTATATTCCTATTAGCAATCCACAAAGATTCCAACTTGTCCACATTCTCACCAACACACTTTTTTTCTTATTTTGTTTTGTGTTTTAATATAGCAACTATCCTAATGAGTGTGAAGAGGAGTAACATATGTTGGAAGTAGTTAGACCTTAAGGGCAAGATACCGAAAGAATAGATACTCATGGCTCAGTATCCTGTTCAGTTATTTTCCTTCCAGAGCACTTGCCAACCTAAACAGCTCACGACATGGGGCTGAGGTTAACAAGCTAGTAGAGAATAGATAAGTGGTAGAGAAGCAGGGATGCTCTCTGTAATCTCATGGTCCTGAGGAGACAAAAATTAAAATCCAGTCTTGTCAATGTAGCAAGCACTTGAGGAACTAACATACCACAGAAAAGATAGGTGAAGAAAGGCAGGATTCTATATGGGATTTTCCTCAAGTTATTTGCTGGCTATTAAGCTGCTTTGGGAAGGTTAAGAAGCTGAACTAAAAACATTTGAGGATTTCATAAAAAATTTCAATAGTTGTATAATGCTGGAAACAAAAATCAGACTTTAGTACCCACTAAAAAAGTGGAGGTGGGGCCCTGGCAAACACTGGAAAGTTCATTGGGAACCACTGAGGACCATACTAGAGAGGGCATAAACCACCCTCAGAGGAGACTCAAAACATCTAAATTTTGGCATCAAATCATCTCCCAGTTTGGTTTTATTCAGTAGAGGACTTAGGGTAAATCAGAGGATTTGTAGACAAAGACAGCATCACCTAAAATCTCTATAATTTTTCAGACACCAAGTCTAAAATTGACTAAAAAGTACCAATCACACTAAGAATAAGTACCAAAGGGAAACATAAACTAATGCAAACAGACAACAGATGATCCAGCTGCTTGAAAATGCAGATCTATACTCAAAAAATTTTAACCCATATATTCAAGAAAACATGTGATTAAACAAAAATAATATCAAGGAACTGAAACCCAAAAAACAAAACAGGATGGAAATTCTAGAACTGAAAAATTCTATAATGGATATTAAGAACTTGATAGATGGGTATGATAGGATATTGGGAACAGCTGACGAGAGAACTGATGAAGGGAGTAAGAGGTCATTGGTAAAGACACAGATTGATCCAAAAGTAGTAGCAATAATAATAGTAGGTTCAGAAAAGAACAAAACAAACAAGTAGACCATCAAGAAAATATCTAAGATACTTTAACTGGAGAATATGGATGATAAATTTATCAAACTAAGATCCAGTAACAAATTAAGGAAAATCTATGAAACTAAATCAGAGAAAAATACACAGAAAACTATACTAGAGACAGTGTAGTTAAAACTCCTGGAAAACAAAAAGAAAGAGAAATCTTCTAATCGGTGACAGGAAAAGAAGATATTAACTACAAAGTAACAACAGCCAGACTGGTAGCTCGCTTTTAAAAATAAATTATAATCATTAAAACATACAAAAATAACATTTCAGAGATACAAAGCAAAAACAAAAAACAAATGTCCAACTTACAGTTTCTAACAAATCGAAGTAGAGCCCTAGCCAATGCAAGAATGAAAGGGAAAAAAAGGGGGGTTAGTTTGGAAGAGAAACACAGTTTCTAACATGCAGATGACTTAATTGTATAGGTAGATAATCCAATGAAAGTACAGATAAATTTTTGGAAATAGTGATGTTAGCTAAATTGCTGGCTGAAATAGTCTATTGTGTTTTTATAGATGAGAACAACTAGAAATGTTAATTAAGATCACAATAAAATATCAGTATGAACACATAAGAATGACTAAAACTATAAAAAATTGATAATGTTAAGTTTAATAAAGAATGTCGCAACTGGAATTCATATACATTGCCGGTCAGAGTATAAAATATGTTGCAACAAATCTGGGCAAATTTTTATTGTAATTTCACTTGTAAACAATAATAAGAGCATCAGTATAATAAAAGTAACAGTACAAGTATACACATACACCCACACACATGCACACTGTATTCAGAATCTATAAAGAATTCCTACAAAACAGTAAAACACCCAATACAATAGAAAAATGGGCAAATTGAAAAGCAAGTCTGCAGAAGAGGATATCCAAATGTCCCTAAAGTTATGAAAAAGTGCTGAATTTCATTAGTTATCAGGCATATGACAACTAAAACCAGACTGTATCCCTGAACATTTAGTAGAGTGGAAAATAAAATTCAGTGGCAGTACCAAGTGTTGGCAAGATTGTGAAGCACCTAGAACTCTTACATGGCTGCTAGGAGAGTACATTTGTATAATCACTTTGGGAAAACTGTCCGTAGATCTACTCATGCTGAAAATACATACAACCCCTGATCAGAATTATACTCTTAGGAATACACTGAGAAAAGTGTTATGTTTCCCACAAATGGCAAAGAAAAATATAATACAAAAAAACACATAATCTCTGCAGGTACCCAGTTTTTTCTGTATGAGAACAGGTCATACTGATCTTTCTTGATTCTAGAAATTCTGTTTAATGATGCATGTTAAGCCTATTGCTATTCAAAATTGCTACTTTCCCAGATTTCCCAGAAGTCTCAATTCCATCACTTGGTTCTTAACAGCTTCTTAGGAAAAAGAAAACCGTGGGCACTTGGGTGACTCAGTCAGTTAAGCATCTGCCTTCAGCTCAGGTCATGTTCTCTTGGCCCTGGAATGGAGTCCTGCATCTGGCTCCCTGTTCCGCGGGGAGTCTGCTTCTCCCTCCACCCTTCTGCTTGCTCATGATCTCTCTCTCTCTCTCTCTCTGATAAATAAAAAAAACCTTTTGAAAAGAGAGCAAAAACGTTCAGTACTAGTCTAAGCTACCAGATACTGTGAAGCTTAGTATCACTGGTTTAAGTGGAAAGAAGATGTTTATTGCAACCTCAGAAACCTGGATTCTAGACCAAGCTCCACTCCTTCCTCATGCATGAATAATGAAATCTTTCTGAATCCCCAAGTTCTCTGACTTATTAACTAGGAAATAGGAGTAAACAGCCTCCTGGGTCATTTCCTACTCTAACCTCCTATAACTCCATGATCTGTTTTTTAGGGTTAGGCAGAATTGTACCACTATTCTTAAAATGATAATTCCATCCTTCCTCCTGCTCTTTATTTCTCTCTTTTTTAAATTAACATATGATGCATTATTTGTTTGAGGGGTACAGGTCTGTGAATCATCAGTCTTACATAATTCACAGCACTCATCATAGCACATACCCTCCCCGATGTCCATTACCGAGCCACCCCATCCTTCCAACCCCCCTCCCCTCTAGCAACACTCAGTTTGTTTCCTGAGATTAAGAGTCTCCCTCCCTGGTCCCATCTTCTTTCATTTTTTCCCTCAGTTCCCCTCACGAACCCCTGCCCTGCCTCTCAAATTCCTCATATTAGAGAGATTTTGCTAACCATCCATTGCCACCTCATCTAACCATGGCTTCATTTGACTTAAATTTGGTTTTACCTGTATTAGCTAGAGAGCTTACTTCCCTAATAAAAACACTTCAAAAATATGTTCGACTTTTTAAAATATAAACCTCTCTATGATTATACATTTAAGGTATATTTTTTCTCAGGTATACTAAGGAATTTGGAAGCCTGATTTATTCTAAATGTTGTTGAATAATGACATAAAAATTCTATTATAGGAAGAAGTCAAATTGAAAGGATTACATACTATATGATTCCAGTTCCCTAACATTATGGGAAATATGAAACCATAGAGACAATAAAAAAAGATCAGTGGTTTCTAGGAATTCAGGGAAGGGGGAAAGGGATGAATAGAGCACTAAGATTTTTTTTAAGGCAGTAAAACTATTCTATATGATATTGTAAATGCTGGATACATATTACACATTTGTCAATATTCACAGAATACACAACACTAAGAGGGGACCCTAATGTAAACTATGCACTTTAGTTAATAATAATGTATCAATATTGGCTCAACTGTAAAAAATATACCACATCAATTGTAACAAATTAACACACAAAGATGTTAATAATAGGGAAAGCTGGGGTGGGCAGACAGAGGGTATATGGAAACCTTCTGTACTTTATGGTTACGTTTCTGTAAGCTTAAAACTATGCCAAAATTAAATCTATTACTTAGAAAAAAATCCACTCTAGTATTTTAATATTTTTGACAGTTAAAAGAAATCAGATTAGGAAATAAGGGTCATACATTTTTTAAAAATCACTGATTCTGCATTCTTTTATTTTAACTTGGGTGATTAGTAAAATTCTGAGATAAAATATACAGGGAAAAAGAACTATATTTTGAAAGAAAGATTTGATAAGCTGAACTTCACAAAAATTAAAGAGACCGTCAAAAGCATGAGAAGACAGATTAGAAGAAAATATTTGTGAAAGAAAATATTTGCAAAATATCTGATAAAGAACTGTATACAAGTTCAAGGTATACAAAGAACTTGAAAAGCAACAATAATTTAAAAAAATAAAAAAATACATTGACAAACACTTCACTGAAGAAGTGGGCCAAAGACATTGACAGACACTTCACCAAAGAAATACACACACACACAGCAACACACACATATACAGATGGTTATGTGTGTATATGATGCTCCACATCATATGGTTATCAGGGAAATGCAAATTGAAAGCAGCTTTATTCGTAATTGCCAAAATTTAGAAGCAATCATGATCTCCTTCAGTACCTGAATGTATATAAAATAAAATCTGTTACATTCAGACAATGGAATATTATTTAGCAATTAAAAGAAAAGAGCTATCAAAAGATTTGGAGAAAACTTAAATAAATATTCCAAAGCGAAAGAAGCAAACTGGGAAAGGCTACATACTGCATGATTCCTACTATATGACATTCTAAAAATGTTAAAACTATTGAGATAAATTATCAGTGGTTACCAAGGATTAGGCTGGAAAAGAAGATGAATAGGCAGAGCACAGAGTAATTTTAGGGGTGTGAATCTACTTTGCATGATACTATAACAATGAATATACAACATCACAAAATTTTCCAAGTACATAGAATGTTCAGAGTTCAGAGTAAACCCTAATGTAAATTATGGGCTTTGGGGATAAGGATGTGCTAAAATAGATTCATCGAATATAACCAATGCACCACTCTGGTGAAATGAAGGTATTTGTAAGGGGGAGGCTATGCATGTGTGGAGACAGGGACTATATGAGAAAGCTCTGTACTTTCTGCTCAATTTTGCTGTGCACATAAAAGTACTCTAAAGATTAGTCTATTAAAACAAAAATGTATAGAAATGAAAAGTGAAACTAGGATATTAAAGAGACTGTCAGGTGAATATATTGACTATTTCAAACCATGGAGTTATATCATTTATTTTGCATGAAATATTTTGAATATAGGCATGTGTCAAATGCACTAATAAATCTGTCATTTATCTCATTATATCACATAGGAAGTTTTACAATTAAGATAAAAGAAAACAATCTAGTTTAGGTTATAAAGCAAGATTAGAGTTTATAGAAAAGATAACTGAGCACACTTTAATATGGTTAAGCAATTTTTGTGAGTAATGGTCTGGAGAAAAAAATATTTTATCTATGGTACATAATTTGTGCATGTGTATGCAAGTGAATAATTTTTTTTAACTAAGAATACAGTTTATTTTCTTCGTTTATCTTCTATTCTGTAAATAACCCAATCAAAAGATACTATTTAAGATGGAAGCTTTTTATATCTTTGTAAGACTTCCATTAGGTATATTTCCTTAATTTTCATAAAAACATGCTAAGCCCAACACCTGTTCAAGAAAACTAATCTGTCTATAATCTGCCACAGAGAATATTAACCCTGGTTACTTGCCAGAGGCTGTAATTTCTTGTCAAAATTCTAGCTGAGAGATATTATATTATTTTAAAGAACACAGTATTCAAAAAAACTACTCATTTTTCTTAGAAGCCTACATTCGATCATTTGATAGAGTCTGGCAGCAGAAAGATTCCATATTGAGATAATATGAGTGTAGCCACTGGCAGAATTCCTGCACTGAAATGAACATCAGTGCAACGTCTTGAATTTTTATTGAGGATTCCTAAAATAACCTTCCACATGAATTTCATTTCTGAAACTGCCATAAAACTTTTATTGAGATATTTTTCCATGTGTCCTTCATTGTTATTCCTATGTAAAAAATTTCCTTAGGAATTCAGTAATTAAAAAAAAAATTGTGTTCCTTAGGAAATGGCATGCTTCTGTTTTCATATTTGAATTATGACATTTTCCTCATTTTTCAGTTTATCACATCTAGGCTTAATGGTTACTCACAAAAACAAAATATCATGGTCTTCATATTTTTCCCTACGCATTTTATTTCTACTTTTCTAAGCCAAGTACAGATACTTTATAAAATAAGCCATTTTAAATTCTTTTTTAAAAGAGAAAAATAATACATACATACATATATGTGTAACTTTCAGGATTAAATGAAATAATTTTCGTCAAATTGGTTGAGTGTATTTTTAGATCAAAAGTAAGTTACATGTCATATATGAAATTCACTTTGGGGAGTCATGGGAGAGAATGATAATGAGTTAGGTCATTGTCCTCTAAAGCTCCTGACCCTTAGGCCAAATTTTCACCAGATTTGTCTGGAAAATAATTTGTTCTGGGTGGATTCTGGAAGGCAATCCAAAAATGCAAATAAATCTAGACTTATAAAAATATATGGAGGGTATTTAAAGTTTCTTTAACTTAAATTCTTTGATTCTGCATCAATAATACGGTGTCATCTTGAATTACTATAAATTTTTTTATTCTGAAGCACAATAGTGAACTTTAAGATACATATTTGATTACAAAGTGACTGAGATATCAGTACAATAAAACATGAAGTAATTACAAGAATATTTTAGAGCTAATAACAATATTTCTGACTAAAACCATTCCTAGGAGAATTATTGAATGTAGGTATTCTCTTATTTCTTGAGAAGTGAACAAAAATTCTAAGGAATTAACTTTCTTTTAGAAAAAAATTTTAAATACTTATTTTCATAGGCTAATGCCTAGCATTATTAACCTACTCTCTAACCTACCTCTACCATTGCATAAGGACTCTCAGCTATACCCTGTCTAGTAAGTTAGATGTTTCTTCAAGGTGCTGACTTTTAATCACCATCAGCAGTCCCACTAGTCAGACATTTTGATTAACAAAGACACGAGAATGTAAATAAATGCTGCTTCTTTGTACCTATCATATCAAGTATTATTAGAATTTCACTGAGAACTAAAAATTAACTACAATTAGTTACTAGTTTAGAGACAACTTTATTAAACCTGGTTTTCATATACATTAAAAACAAATGCAAAGCCTTTCCATTTAATAAAGAACAAAATACTTTAAAGAGTAAAATAAAAACTAACCTAAATCATTTGAAAGAAGAAATTTTCTTTTGCCAAATTAAACTACCTTCGTTGTATGTTAATGTTATTTTATAAACACACACAGGCGTCCCATAAAGTTGATAAAGGCATAATAATTTATTTTAATAGGGAATATCTGTATAATCTCTACCCAGGTCTATAAACAGATCATTATAACACTCCAAGAATCCTTTCTAGATCCCTTCAACTTCAAAACCTCGCCATCTTCACTAAAGATTACCACAGACGTGATTCTTATGGGGACCATTTCTTTGTTTTATATTATGATGTTACTAGTTAAAATTCCATTTGAAAACATAATATTCACCTATCTGAACATTATGTAAATGAATAAGTTTAAGTATCATTCTTTAAGTATGTAATATGATTTAAGTTTAAGTCTATAATATGATTCTTTTGAGTTTGTCTTTTTACTCAGTATACTTTTAATTCAATAATATGAAAATTCATTCCATTATATAAAAAGTCCATAGTTTTATGTATTCATTTTACTCCTGATGGATCTTTGAATTGTCTCCAATTCAAAGTTTTTAGCTAAGTAGTTTATAAAGGAATCAGTGGAACATAGGATGGAGTTAAACAAATTAACTCATTGCCCAAGAGACCAAATGATATAAATATTTTTTCTTTCAACTATTTTAATGTACATTTTGTAAATTTTATAAATTTGTTTTAATTTTAGCTCATATTATCATTATGCATTTATTTTATAGTATGTTAAAATTGTTATAATTTTTATTAATTTATTCTGTTTGGTTTTAGAAATGCTTTATACCTTGGAAAATTTTTTATCTGGGAATTTTTTTTTAATTACAGCATCCTAAGATTTCTTAGAATTTTTAGAATAAACTTTACCTTTTTCCATTAAACCTTATAAGACTAAATAAGAAAAAAATCATCTCAACCCTATTATGACCAACATTATAAGCACCAGATAAAGATAAGTACATTGACTTTGTTTAAAGTTTTACATTCCCGAACCAACGTAAAGAAAGGAAATAGGTGAAAAAAAGAATAATATTGGTATGGCATGAAAAGTTGAATTTCACAATGAAATCAATTTTTCAAATACTAATTATAGATTTAAGCTATCAAACTTTTCTGGTTTGCCATTGTTTAAACTCAGTTGACTTCAAAGAAATGACAAGAACTTGAAACTAGCTAGAGAGCACTTTTATCACTGTATTTCAAAAATCCAACATCCTCAGAAGGACTAGAATGGAGGAGTGTATTCGTCACATTTAAGCAAGATAATTTCTAACTTTTTGTAACTTTGAGCTGGACCTGAAAATACATAAAACGTAGAAGTGCCAATAACAACAAAGACTGCTTTAAAAACAATTCTCCTGAAGGAAAACCACTAGGGATAATGCCATCTCAACTGAGCACAAATAGGCAGCGTTAACTGGAAAACCCAAACTCCCAAAACAACAGAACTCCTGGAGGGTAGAAAAGAAAGCTGTGTGTACCAGGGCGCAGACAAAAGCCTTTAAAGGTCCCTGTATTCTATGGCCTCTCACTTAGGTTACCTCTGCTGTTTGTTGTTTGTAAACAAGGAAGATAGCAGTGATACTAATAAGCCAAAGGGGGGGAAATTTAAAAAAAAAAATCACTTAGGAGTGTCAATGGTGACATCTGAAATGAGATCAGCGGACTCTGATCTTCTGATTCCGGCTACACAGTGGGCTGAGCTGACATCCATCTCCCACCACCACAGCCAGTTAAGTACACAGAGGTGCTGAGTAAATATGTAAGGGTAAAATTAATACATTGCTTACCTTTAAAGAGAGCAGATGTGTGTGTTAAAAATAGAAGCTAACACTGTAGTTAGGTTGAATTGGTCTTGGGAGGATGAGGAGATGAATAGCAGAGCTAGTTAATGGTCCCTGTAGCTAATACTGCAGTGGAATTCTAGCCCTGGCCCCAGGAGATACGGCTTCCGCCTGGTGTGAAACAGGGATATAGAATTGAGGACTCTAAATTCAGCTGGAATCCTGGAAATCAGAGTCTTTGTGAAGCCAGGACAAACGATGAAATTGCAACCGGCCCAGAGAAGCTACGTGGAGATTTGTCTCTGCCGGAGTCTCTTGGACGTGTTCGTACACGTGCGCACACGTGCGTAATTTCCTGTGTGTGTAGAGTGCTTTCAAATGGAACCTCAAAATCCCATGTAGGTCCTGGGCTTTGATATTATTAGCTTATCCTTTTCTTTATCCTTTGTTAGACAGATATGCAGCAAGCTTTCTTGCCATTTTGAACTTGTTAGATCTCTATTTCCTAGTCCAGTTCTCCCCCACACCACCCACGTACAAATGTCTCCTTCCAAGGACTTAAATTTGTTGCAGTGGTATCCGCTGTAGACTCTTTCATGGAAGCCCACGGGCTCTTCTCCAGTTATCTGGTGAGTGTGAAAATGTCACGGAGGCAGCTTGAACGCTTTCCGCTCTGGCTTTCTCTTTATTGAGGAATTCCTTTCTTCACTTATGACTTAATGGAGGGTTTAATGCTCTTGTTTGTTTTTCACTTGTTACCCAACATTTCTAGATGTTAGAGCCAGTATATTTTTCATCTTATTTGATTTTATCCTTCCAGAACTGAAATCAGACCCAGAATTTCTTTCATATCTTTTTACTGATTAAATGACTCGTATTGACAAGAATATATACTTTCCTGTTTGCCAATAGGGATTAAATATAAATTTATCATTTTGTTGTAGGATAGCAATATAATGACCATAAACTATGGATAGCTTTATAAAATCTCCGTCTCAGATTATGAAAGACAACCAAAACAAGGCATGCCCAGGACTATTTTTAACCAGAATCACTTCTATAAACTACTATACATTTAACCAGCTTCCATGTAATAATCTTAAATAAAAAGAAAGAAAAGAAAAAAGAAGAAGAAAAAAAAAAAACTCTTTTTTCCCAGACCTGTTTCTCAACTATCTTGGTTTTGAGTTCCAGTGAACACAGAGGAACAGCAAGTACCCTGGTCTTTTCTTTAGGATAGAAGCATTCATTTTCCTTGCTGTGAAGAGTGCTAGTGGCTGGAGACTCTCAGCTGAGTCATTCTCTAGGAATTATCCAAGCTGAAGATGTGGTATAACATCCCATTGTTGGGGTTATGTACCCAATGACTGGTACATGCTGAAGGCGACAGTCCTGGCCTTGTTGCCTCAGGGAGGGCGTACTCTGGAATCATTCAGCTTCAGAGCTTCCTGTAGAAGAGCTGAGGCCTCTATGACAATTGCAAGGGAGGGCAACTCGTCCCTCTGTCCATGCTAATTTTTTCTCTCTCCCACAGTTACTGATGTTTAATATACTTTCCAATAATCCTCCTGTTCAAAAAAAATCCATCTCAGAATCTATTTTCCCGGGATCATGACTTAAGGGTAAGAATATACCCAGAAATTTACATTACTAATTGTCACACAGTTTAAAGGTCTTTGTTAAAATTATTTAATGACTAAGTAAGGTCATTTGGTCACAGGTGCTTTAAAAATATTCACTGCTGATATTTTGATGAACTTTTCTATGTTAAATAAAACCAGAGGTTTTCATTGTTCATTTCCATGTGCAAATGACCCATGTAGGGCCCGCCCTCTCAATTACCATCTGCCACAAATCTGACTACGGACACTGTCACAACACTTCTGTCGTGGTCTTTTATTGAGGTTTATGTCACATTCCTCTTCCTGAGTTTCACTAATGGCTATTGCGCTGCAACCCAGCAAGTTGGGCTATCAAGTACAAGTTTTGCTCTTAATCAGCACTCTAAAACAGCTACACTCTTAGCACAGGTATTGGAAATCATGCCTTGATGTTATTTTGTAGTTACATTTATTCCAAGCAACTGGTTGATTTTATCTCGTGGACAGGTTGTGAATGTAAATGTTCATATTTCCTTCTTTGCATTTGCTGTCAGAAATCTAATGACAGGGCACCTGGGTGGCTCAGTGGGTTGGGCCGCTGCCTTCGGCTCAGGTCATGATCTCGGGGTTCTAGGATCGAGTCCCGCGTCGGGCTCTCTGCTCAGCAGGGAGCCTGCTTCTCCCCCTCTCCCTCTCTCTCTGCCTGCCTCTCTGCCTACTTGTGATCTCTGTCTGTCAAGTAAATAAATTAAAAATCTTAAAAAAAAAAAAAGAAATCTAATGACAAATTTTTAGCTTGGTTTGGCATGCAAAGAAAATTTCTAATTAACAATTTTCAGTATAAAGTTTAGTTTTGTCTTCATCTTCTCTTTCCTACCCTCATTTTTCTGTCATAACTGCTATACTATCAACTTAAAAAGTTTATATTGCTATATCATTTAAAGGGTGTTTGAACACCTTTCTGGAAAAATATGGCTTATGAAATACATGTATGATTATATAGAAAATGATAAACAGATTTTAAAAATTTTGTTATTATTTTATGCTATTTTTTTCATCATGATAAATGTACTCTTTTAATCCAGTCACCTATTTCACCAACCCTCCCTTCCCACCTGCCTCCTGGTAACCAATAATTAGTTTGTTCTCCACAGTTGAGAGACTGTTTCTCACTTTGTCTCTCTTGCTCTTTTTCCCTTCGCTCATTTGTGTTGTTTCTTAAATTCCACATAGGAATGAGATCATATGGTATTTGTGTTTCTCTGACTTATTTCTCTTAGCATTATATACTCTAGCTCTATCCATGTTGTTGCAAATGGCATGATTTAATTCTTTTTATGGCTGAGTAGCATCCCATTATATATACATAGTATTTCTTCTTTATCCATTCATCAGTTAATGGACACTTGGGCTGTTTCCAGAGTCTAGCTATTGTAAATAATGCTGCAATAAACATAAGGATGCCTGTATCCCCATAAATTAGTGTTTTTGTGTTTTGTTTTGTTTTGGTTATTTTTTGATAATACCCAGTAGTGTGATTACTGGATCATAGGGTAGTTCTCTTTTTAATTTTTTTTGGGGGGGGGAACCTCCATACTGTTTTCCAGAGTGGCTGCACCAGCTTGCTTTCCCACCAACAGAACAAGAGGGTTCCCCTTTCTCCACAGCCTCATGAACACCTGTTGCTTTTTGTATTGTTGATTTTAGCTTTTCTGACAGGTGTGAGGTGATATCTCATTGTAGTTTTGATTTGCATTTCCCTGACAATGACTGATGTTGAACATCTTTTCATGTGCCTGGTGGCCATCTGTATGTCTTCTTTGGAGAAATGTATATTCATGTCTTCTGCCCATTTTTTTAATTGGATTATTTTGGGGGGTGTTGAGTTTTGTAAGTTATTTACATGTTTTGAATACTTTCTATGTTTAGATACTCTCGATCAGATATGCCATTTGGAAATATCTTCTCCCATTCAGTAGGTTGGCTTTTAATTTTTCTTTTTATTTCCTTCACTGTGCTGAAACTTTTTATTTTGATACAGTCCTAACAGTTTGTTTTTGCTTTTATTTCTCTTCCGTCGGAGACATATCTAGAAAAATACTGCCTATGTCAGAGAGATTACTATTCATGCTCTCTCCAAGGATGTTCATGGTTTCAGGTCTCACTTTGAGGTCCTTAATCCATTTTATTTTTGTGCATGGTGAAAGAAAGTGGTCCGATTTCATTCTTTTGCATGTAGCTTTCCAGTTTTCCCAATACCATTTGTCAAAGAGACTTTTTTCCATTGTATATTCATTACTCCTTTGTCAAAGATTAATTGATCATATAATCATGAATTTATTTCTGGGCTCTGTCTTCTGTTCCATTGTTCTGTGTGTCTATTTTTGTGTCTATACCATAATCCTTTGATTACTGCAGCTTTGTAATGTAACTTAAAGTCTGGAATTGTGATACCTCCAATTTTGTTTTTCTTTTTTCTTTTTCAAGGTTGCTTTGGGTATTTGAGATCTTCTGTGGTCCCATACAAATTTTAGAATTACTTGTTCTAGCTCTGTGAAAAATGCTTTGGTATTCTGATAGGGATTGTACAAAGTTTAGATTGCTTTGGGTCTTATAAACATTTTGACAATATTTATTCTTCCAATCTATGAGCATGGAATGTCTTTCCATTTCTTTGTGTCTTCTTCAATTTATTTAATCAGTGTTTTAGTTTCCAGAGTACTGTTTTTTTACCTCCTTGGTTAAGTTTATTCCTTGATATTATGTTGGAATTGTTTTCTTAATTTCACTTTCTGTGACTTCATTATTAGTGTATAGGAATGTAACATACTGCTGTACATTGATTTTGTATCCTGCAAATTTACTGAATTTATTTGTCAGTCCTGGTAGTTTTTTGGTGGAGGCTTTAGGGTTTTCTGTATACAGTATCATGTCACCTGCAAATGGTAAGACCTTAACTTCATCCTTACCAATTTAGATGCCTTTCATTTCTTTATGTCATCTGATTGCTGTGGCTAGGACTTCCAGTTTTATGTTTGAAAAAAAAAAAAGTGACTAGGGTAGACATCCCTGTCTTGTTTCTGACCATAAAAGAAAAGCTCTCAGTTTTTCACTATTGAGTATGATGTTGGCTGTGGGTTTTTCCATACATGGCCTTTTATTATGTTGAGGTATGTTCCCTCTAGACCTACCTTGAGAGGGTTTTTCTTATTAGTGGGTGTTGTACTTTGTCAAATGCTTTTCTGTATCTGTTGAAATGATCATATGGTCTTTGTCCTTTCTCTTATTGATGTGATGTCTCATGTTTATTGTTTTGCAAATACTGAACAACCCTTGTATCCCAGGAATCAATCCCACCTGATCATGGTGAATGATTCTTTAAATGTCTTGGCGGGCACCTGGGTGCCTAAGTGGGTTAAAGCCTCTGCCTTTGGCTCAAGTCATGATCACAGGGTCCTGGGATCTAGCCCTGCATTGGGCTCTCTGCTCAGCGGGGAGCCTGCTTCCCCCCTCTCTCTCTGCCTGCCTCTCTGCCTACTTGTAATCTCTGTCTGTCAAATAAATAAATAAAATCTTAAAAAAAATAAATGTCTTGTTGGATTGAGTTTGCTATATTTTGTTAAGGATTTTTGCATCTATATTCATGAAAGATATTGGACTGTAGTTCTCTTCTTTGTGGTGTCTTTATCTGGCTTTGGTATCAGGGTGATACCCTGGCCTCATAGATACTGGCCTCATAGAATAACTTTGGAAGTTTTATTTCCTCTTGTATTTTTTGGAATAGTAGAAAAGAAAGAATAGGTATTAACTCTTTAAATGTTTAGTAGAATTTGCCTGTGAAGCTATCTGGTCCTGGAATTTTTGTTTGTTGGGAGTTTTTTGATTACTAGTTTAATTTCATTGCTCATAACTGGTCTGTTCAAATTTTCTATTTCTTTCTCCTTTAGTTTTGGTATGTTATATGTTTCTAGGAATTGATCTATTTCTTCTATGTTGTCCAATTTGTTTTTAAGTAAAGTATAATTGATGTGCAATATCCTATAGTTTCAAGTGCATATCATAGTTTTTTGGTATTTTTATACATGACAAGATGATCTCCAATATGAGTCTAGTTATCCCCTGTCATCATACAAAGTTATAATATTATTGACAATATTCCTTATGCTGCACATTATATCCTCATGACTTATTTACTTTATAAATGAAGTTTATACCTCCTAATCCCCTTTACTTATTTTACCTGCTCCCCTGGCCCTAGTAACTAAGTAACTATTTCCTAAGTAACTAAGTAACCTAGTAACTATTTCCTTTATCTATGAATCTGTTTCTCTTTATTCATTTGCTTTGTTGTTGTTGTTGTTTTGGATTCTATATATAAGTGAAATCATATGGTGTTTGTTTCTCTTTGTCTGACTTATATCACTTAACATAATACCCTCTAGGTCCCCCTAGACATAAGATCTCATCCTTTTTTATGGCTAATGATTCATTGTATATTCTACCACATCTTCTTTATACATTAATCAATGAATGGACATTAGGGTAGCCTCCATATCTTGTCTAATGTAAATAATGCTACAGTGAACATAGGGGTGCATGTATCTCAAGTTGGTGTTTTTTTCTTCTATAAATCCCAGATGTGGTATTGCTAGATCATATGGTAGTACTGTTTTTAACATTAAGGTACCTCCATACTCTTCTCCATGGTAGCTGCACTAATTTATATACCCACCAACATTGCAAAAGGGTTCCTTTTTCTCCATATCCTCATCAACATTTTTTTGTTTGTTTTGTTTTGTTTTGTCTTTTTGATAATAGACAATCTGACAGGTGGGAGGTGATATCTCATTGTGGTTTGATTTGCATTTCATTTTAGTGACTACCAAGCAAATACAAAGATAGAAAGAGGATAACACAAAGGATTTTAGATTGCTTTTATATTAAGAAAGCCAATAATTCCATAATATTGACATTAATTTCTCTAGATAATTCCTTTAAGTTCTGTTGGCTGGTTTATTTCAATATCTTCTTGATTATGGGCAAATAAGTCTGCCCTTGGTTTTTGTTTTATTTTGGGGATATGTTTAAAAACTAAGGATTTGGACTTCTAAGTAAACAGAGCTGGAATAAAATTCCAAGCCACTCATTAGTTTTTTTTTTCCCCTCACCATAGCACATACCACTCATTGCTTTTTATTTAAACATGAACTAGTTGTCCAGTTTCATTTTTTCACATAATGTCTTCAATGCAGGTTTTTTGTTACAATTATTTGAATGATATGTGTTAAGTGCATTGCATCTTGCCTGATTTCTGATAAGATAGCTAGAAATGGTATTGCTATTTACATTGTACATTCTTTAATGGGAGTTAGTTTTTTTTAATAAAAATTCATTTAACTGTCAGGACTATCCTCTTTATTTTTAATTTTTTTTTTAGCCTTGATGATTTCTGTACATATCTGGAATATATTCTACTAGAAAACAAACAGAACCTTGCCCCCTCCTTTTCTATTAGTAAGAAAAATACCTTTCTGGGAGAACTCAGTGGCTCTCATGCCATGTAAGAACATGATGATTTTTAGGAGAATACTGGTTTTTACTAGAATTTAAAAAGTATCACCATTAAATTGTTTCTTATATCTAATGAAATATCTATACGACTGCACATTCTGAAAAATCAGTTATAGTGCAAGATGAGAGTTTCTTCATCTACATATTCATAATAAAGAACCTATTACTTGGAAAAAGTTTCTGGGAGGAAACATCTAATACATGCTACTGTACAAAGTACTTCAATTAATTAACCTCTCTTAAAAATCCCTCCACCTATCTATCAATACATGTATCCATATGTACATAAATTTTGAATTCTACAGGTTTCTCCCTGCCAACAGGCAGCTGAGTTTGTTTGGAGTTCTTAAGAGTGCCTTTGGGAAAGTAGGTAAATAATGAATCTCCAGTATATAAGGTTTTGACATGCAAATCTAGTTAGTCACCTGCTTAATTAGAGGTAAGTATCAAGTTAACTGTATTCAGCTTCTCATTCTATTGTGCCCTGTAATAAAATATTTTCAATCACTTTATTGATACAGAAATTTACTTACACATGTGTAATTGCCTGTCATGTAGCATGATAAGAATGATATTAAGATACTAATTTAAAAATATAATAATTTATACTAAATATCTAATTTACCTAATTTATACTAGTATATGTAAAATATACTAATTTCTGAAAATACACAGAAATGACTTAAAATTGAATTTGCTAATTTTAACTGAAATTTACTGTGACTTAATGACTTTGAGATGTAACATTTGTAACTTTTTGTGAAACTTGATTTAAAAAGGCTCTATATGTGGTATATATTCAGTTAAACTTGCAGAATTTTAAGTATAGGGAGGAGAGGAGCGGGGTAATTTCAGAACTTGTTTGTAAAATTTATTTCTGATAGGCATATTTAGTTAACCAATAAATTTCCATTAAATTGTCCTTCTAAAACTCTCATTTTTAAATCAAAATTAAGCAAATAATTATGATGCTTCCTAATAAATCTTTTCAGTGTACTTGGAAAGTCATTCATGTTTTACTGTATATCTATGGAATAAGTGAGAAATATGAAATACATCTGAATAATTGTTATAAAAGAACCAGGTCCTGGGTTTTATCTTTTGACTAGATTACAATGTAAGCCAGTAGTAATAAATATAAGTCCACTGTGGTTGACTTATTATTTTATAAATACTTTTTGAATTATCTCAAAATTTTTACTCTGTAGTGTTCACTGATTGTGTCACATACTTATGTATTTCTTACTGATTCTCTCTGGACTTGAGCTATAGGAACATAGAAAAATATATACTCATACATTTTGCAAAATGTGAATCAAAGAGTTGTAACTCCTTCTCTATTTCAGTAAACTGTGGAGAACAGAGACAAGTGGAAGTGGGTGAAAATAATGATAATAAAATCAAATAAGAGGCACATGAACAGGTAATTTATAGAAACATAAATACAAGTAGCAGGTAAACTTAAAAGATATACCATATCTATACTATACATATACATATACTATACATATACATATACTATAAAGATATACCTTATTATTGAGGAAATGGACAATTTGAAGTAATGTACCTAAAAGCTTTTCACCTCCCAAACTGATCAACAGATTAAAGTTTTTAGCATGAAGTGTGCTAGACATTTTGGTGGCATAGTTCTCTCATATGCTTCTGATAAAGTATATCTGGAACAACCAGTCTGGAAAGCAAGTAAGTGTCATCTATCAACAGTGGAAATGAGCTTACTCTATTTCAGAAAAAATCTAAAAAGAATATTTGGAGAAATTATCACACAGTTTTACAAGTAGATATGCTCAAGAATGTGTTTGAAAGATGGTTTATAATTGGAAAAAGTTGTAAGGAACCCAATGTACAGCAATAAGGGAATGATAAATCAGATGTAGTATATTTGAAAATGGAAATTTTAAATTCATAAAATTGACCTTTTTTATCACCATAGTTAAAAGATATTATTACATGAATAAAGCAGGTTGTAAAATGGTAGACAGATATAATTCATACATAATTTAATTCATATATAATTCAAAACTCTACTCTAAGTTTAATATATTTTTTAAAAGAGTCTGGAAGGATGCCCACCACACTCATCACAATAATTCACTTTTGATTAGAAGAAGTAGTAAAAAGTGAAGGTTCACCAAGACCAAGACATGAGCTGCTAAAATAAGTTAGTCATGAATAAATGAGAAACTGCATTTGAGTTGATGTAGCAAAGCTGGAAAAGAGATAGACTTGAGATTAGCAGATGTTGCTATTGAGCTTGGATAACAAAAAATCAAAAAGGGAACTTGTACATCTGCCAGACATATGATAGCTGCCACAATACTGAAAGGAGGTGTGGACTCTACCTTCTCAAAGTTTACATTTAGTAGGAGGAGGACAGAATGGAGCATAGGAGGAAGGAGTATAAATAAAATTAATTTTATGCACACAATGTTTAATATAGGGATTAACATATAAGGAAAAAGAAAGAAAATAATCAAGAGAACTCAAGTTTGGTCAGAAATAAAATTTATTAAAAATACAATTTTAAGAATTTTCTGCCTGAACCTAATTGTTTGATCTAGGAATCAGCTACTAGGTAAGGGAAGTTCAGTAAAAGAATAGAAAAATGATGCATAAGGAAAGTAAAGCATAAAATGATAAGTGAATTTGAGGGAAAATCTTGCTTTGGAAAGTCAGGAAAATAAGGGACAAGAAGGGCAACACTGAAAAAACACTTATACAAAAAAATTATAAAGGAAGGAAGAAACTAAGCTTCTGTGGTTATACTGAAGTCAAGAAAATTTGAAATAAGCAGAAATATCAAAGAGATGGGCCCAGGGTTCAGGTAATCTCTTTTCTTCTGACTCCTATCAGATTGAATATTAACAGGTGCAAGACATACTGAGATTTTCTAGTGCTTCTCACGCCACTGGCACCAATAAGCAAAAGGAGAAATATTTTTCTTTAAAGATTTTATTTATTTATTTGACAGAGAGAGAAAGAGAGAGAGATCACAAGCAGGCAGAGGGGCAGGCAGAGAGAAAGGGGGAAGCAGGCACCCCAGTGAGCAGAGAGCCCAATGTGGGGCTCAATCCCAGGACTCTGAGATCACGACCCGAGCTGAAGGCAGAGGCCCAACCGACTGAGCCACCCAGGCGCCCCGCAAAAGGAGAAATATTAAGCTTAAGTGTCTTCTGGCCTTGGTGACAAGTGGTTCAAACTTTACAAACTTTAAAGTTTCCTTATTTCAATTAGAGCTAATTCTAAAAAAAACTCACCTGACAACTCTCTCCTTGCCCACATAAGAATATCTCTAAGATTTGTCTATAACCTTTTCCCACTGGCCCTCCAATCCTATCTGGCTTCCCCTCTCTCAAATACACATGCTGTCAATTTTAATTTTAATCCACTGGATAATTTTGCTTCCTACCCTAGTTAATTTCTGCATGTAATTGAACATTTGATCTGTACCACTATTTGAAATACTTGACTTCTATGCCAGAACGTTCTCTTGGTTTCCAAATAACTTTCCTGGACCATTCTCTGGGCATTCTGAACTCTTTGGACCCTCCAAGGTTAGTACAGATTAGTGTTTAAGACCATGGTCTCTGAAGCCATATTGCCTGAGTTTGAAATCTCATTCTTACACAAACTATTTCTATGACCTGGAGCAAGTTACTCAATTTCTTATATTTTTCTCTTTACAAAATTAGTGAGAGGATTTTATTATGAGCAAAAAATTTGGAAAATTTATGGACAGTGAGAAATCAATAAATAAATATTACCTATTTTTATTCTATTTTATGACCACCTTTCAAAGACATTTCCTTGTGATTCTATCTTTGGCCATCTTCTCTTTGAATTTCATACATGTACTTAGTGATGCAACCCTGGTTCGTGACTTTATTTAACAAAATTGTCTCTTTCTCGCTAGATCTCTCTTTAGAATGCAGGCTTCTATGTTCACCTGTCTGCAAGACAGTTCCACTGAAATGTTCCACAGGTATTACCAATTCAGCATGTCTAAAGGGAAACAACAAATATTTTCTGAATAACTACACAGTGCTGACTTTAAGAAAATAATCTGAACTTAATGTTGTTAGCAAATAACCTTTGACTTTTTGTTATGAAAGTAATGTGGTATGTGCAAAATATGGAAAACATAAGAAATCATTAAAAAGAAAAGAATTTCCATAATGCCACCATTCACATATGAACACAAGATTTTTTCTATTGGAAGTTGGGTAAAATATAATAAAAATTAGTAAGTCTTATAAATTAAGAATAATAGATCTTACTTTTAGAAAAGAGATAATATTCTGACACACTATTATTCTAATATTTATAGTATGCTAATATTGTAACACACTAAGAAGACAAACAAGAGTCAATCAGCAAGGATAAAACAAAATGGATGTGTAAAACATAACATATAGTGTGTATGTAGTATCAAATTTCTAAGCATATAAGCATCCTTGTTAAACAAATGTGTAAATATTTGTATATATTTATGTATCCCAAAACATGTCTATATAATATGAAATAGTATATTGACAGATTGCTTTTTTAATTTCTAAAAAATATTTTGTCATGAACTTCTGAAACTAAAGAACATTAAGTTCTCGTGTAAGTTCTATTTATTGGATACCTGGGTGGCTCAGTTGGTTAAGCACCTGCCTTCTGCTCAAGTCATGTTCCCAGAGTCCTCTGAAGGAGCTCCACATCGGGCTTCCTGCTTGTTGGGGAGCTTGCTTCTCTCTCTGCCCTTCCCCAACACTGCTTGTGCCTCTCTCTTGTGTCTCTCACACGCATGGTCTCTCTCTCAAATCAATAAATAAAATCTTTAAAAAAATAAGTTCTAATTATTGACCAATTCTTAGCACTTGTATGTTTAAATATTTTGTTAGTAAAACAACATACATATTATACAGAATTATATCCAAATGATAAAATTGTATCTTCCCAAAAGTTGACATAATTAAGCTGTATCTGAATTTATTCCTGAGCACTTTTCTATAGTACAACATTGATAATGAAAATGTTTGCTGAATGTTTTCAAAAATTATAGGTATATTTCAATTTCAGTTTGGCAAGCTAGCATTCCATTACAACAAATAAGACATTTGTCCTAACATTGTTCTTGAATCCAAAGATGTTATTATATCTAACTTATGATGTCAATCTCTTCAATCTTTATTGAACATTTTATTTGTTCCCCAAGTATTTGTGTACTTTGTTGATTTATAAGCTACAAGCAGATGTTTTGTTATAACCATGTCAAGAATGCAAGATAATTTATACATTCAATCAGGAGAAAAACAGGCACACAATTTTATTTGTACTAAAAACTCAAAGTCTATATTCTCTATTTTCTTGATTCCAAATAAATTCATAATTTAATTGCTAATCATGCCAAGAGTAGTGGCAAGACTGATTTCTCTTATTCATGATGATTAAGATAACAAGCCTAAGAAAACTGAGACTTTCATTTATTTTTCAACAAAAATTGGCATGTTTGACTTACATGAAGATTTTCTGCATCTCTAGATACAGCAACTTAAGATCTTGGTAAAGATATATTATCTGAGATTAATTGATCAATTTATGAAATTTAATAATCATCCCATCCTAATTGACAGATTTGATAAAAAGGTAAAACTGGATAGTAAATCAGGATCTTTAGAAACTACTGAACACTATAAAGACTTGTGAAAATGAATAAAATCATAACAGGAGCTACTAATTAAAATGGTCTCTTTGGAACTTTTGGGCCAGTAGGCCAATGTCTTGCATATTCAGGCAAATCAATTGAAGGAGTGTTCAGAGAAAGATATGTATTGTACCTGAAAGTAAAAAACAGTAAATTGGCTGATTTCAGCATCAAATCTTCTCCATTTTGACACATAATGACACATAGAGGTGTCATTAGCTGTATGTATCAGTTACCCCAAATCCTTTACATGCTACTAGTATTTAATAGAGTAACATATTTAAAAATATGAATAAGCTCCCCCAAATTCCTAGATCCTGAAGGAAAACAAAGGGACTAAAGGGAAAGATCAAGACAAATAAATGGAGATACCATATATTAAGAAACAAGAAATAATATAAGGAAGAGATAATAAAATTAGAGGGGTAACTTCAATGTTTTCTAGAAGAAAATAGCCTTAACATAATATGTTATATAAAAAATCTGGATGTTGCTGCTGATGAGATATAATCAAATGTTTGTAGTCTTTTTTTTTTTTTTTTTGCTTACAGTTGTAAAGATAACCTGGAAAAATGAAAAATCTGTGTGTGTGTGTGTGTGTATGAGGCACAATAACTCAAGGCATGATGTTGAGCACTTAATAGAGTTTATAAAGGTAATACTTCTTTGACTATAATGTTTTGAATGTTGTCTTTTCAATGACACAATATTAATAAAATAGCATTGAAAATACTTCTCTGGGGGTGCCTGGATGGCTCAATGGATTAGGCCTCTGCCTTCGGCTCAGGTCATGATCGCAGGGTCCTGGGATCGAGCCCCACATGGGGCTCTCTGCTCAGCAGGGAGCCTGCTTCTCCCTCTCTCTCTGCCTGCCTCTCTGCCTACTTGTGATCTCTCTCTGTCAAATAAATAAGTAAGATCTTAAAAAAAAAAAAAAGATAATACTTCTCTGTAGGCCCAGTAACAACTTAGTTTTAAATAAGAATTAACATGTAAATATAATGTATTGTCATCTATACTGAAATTTAATTTTTAGATTTGATCTGTACGTAACTTTAAGAAACCATGTGTAAATATCATAAACCCTGAGTATATACATATGACGTAATTCTCAGCAGAAGTTGGGAGATGGAGGATAAGTAAGGAAATAAATGAAAGTAAAATTTTAGTGGTTTCTTCATACTGCTTGATAAGGAATAAAAAAGTGCTATCTAGAGGAATTGAGAAGATGGCAGAAAAGTAGGAGGACGTTAGGCTTACTTCCTCTCATGAACTATGAAATCATCCTAAATACCCCAGAAATTGACCTGAAGATTTGACAGAGCAAACTCCACAACTAAAGGGTGAGAGGAGTTCCCACTGAAGAAGACAGAAGGTGTGGAGACTCCCTTTAGGAGGGAAGTAGACGGAGGCTGCTGTGGAGTGGAGGGAGCTCCCGTTGCTGAAAAAGATGAGATACAGGGGCACACAGGGGAATGCACAAGGAGAAGGTTTCCCCAAACACACCGGCCTAGAAAACAAGAGGGACTGAATATCATGAGTTCTTGCAACTGGTGGGGCTTAAAATAGTTTTTAGAAGTCAGCAGGTTTGAGAAAAATCAAACAAAAAAAGTCAGTGGACTTGGCTGGGATAGAATCCAGAGGGCACCACGCTGCTCCTGGAGAGAAGGCAGGCAAACAACTGGGGAGAAACAGCAACCTGAAGCCTTCATGGGGCACACACTGGGGTGACTATTTGCTCTTTACAGAGTGAGTCTCTGAGAGGCAGTGTTCTTGGAGATGCTCTCCAGGAATAATGAAGCTGACAGATCACTGCCATATCCCTCCTTTGTCCCTGAGGATAAACACAGAGCCACCTGCAGGAAATAGCACTGGGCTGACACTGGCTCTCAGAAACTTGCTTACATAAGAACCCACCCCCCTGTGCTCCAGTGGCACTGCCCTTCAGAGTCACCCTTCTCTCAGTCCCAGTGTAGCTGGCCCCTGCCTCAACCACAAGATAAAATCTGGAAAGACCACAAATACAGGGAGGTTAAACAAAATGCTACTGGTCAGTGAGTGGGTGAACAAAGAAATCAAAGAAGTAATAAAAAAAAAATACATGGAAGCAAATGAGAATGAAAACACAAAGGTCCAAAATCTTTGGGATGCAGCAAGCAGTCCTAAGAGGGAAGTGTATAGCAATACAGGACCACCTTAAGAAGCAATAAAAATCTCAAATAAACTTACACCTAAAGGAACTAGAAAAAGACTAACAAACGAAGCCTGAAGTCAGCTGAAGGAAGGAAATAATAATGATTCTAGCAGAAATAAATGACATAGAAACTAAAAACAAACAAAAAGCAAAAAAACAAAAACCAATATAATAATTAATGATACCAGGAGCGGGTTCTTTAGAAAAAAATTAATAAAATTGATAAGACTAGAGCCAGACTTACCAATAAGAAAAAAGGATCCTAATAAATAAAATCACAACTGAGAAAGAAATAACAACACCACAGAAATAAAAATAATTATAAGAGAATATTATGAAAAACTGTATGGCAACAAATTGGAGAACCTGGAAGAAACAGATAAATGCCTAGAAACATATAAAGTACCAAGACTGAGATAGGAAGAAATAGAAAGCTTGAATAGAACAATAACCAGCAAAGAAACTGAATAAATGTACACACACACACATACACATATATAAAAGAAAAATACTGAGCCATAAAAAACAATGAAATCTTGCAATTTGCGACAACATGAAAGGAGCTAGAATTATACTAAGTGAAATAAGTCAGTCAGAGAATGACAGGTACCATATGATTTCACTCATATGTGGAAGGTAAGAAACAAAACAAATGAGTAAAGGGAAAAAGAGGAATGGAGAAACAGATTCTTAACTATAGAGAACAAACTGACGGTTGGGGGGACAGGTGAAATAGGTAATGGGGATTAAGGAATGTATTTGTGATGAGCACTGGGTGTTGTATGGAAGTGCTGAGTCACTAAATTGTACACCTAAAACTAATATTACACTGTATGTTAACTAAATGGAATTTAAATAAAACTTTAAAACGATGCTATATAGAATTGATGAATCAAGAAATAAGTATACAATTTAAAGTTCTGAGGGCAAGGACTGGAATATTAAAAATAACTGTCTGAAGTAGAAATCAAGGAAGTAAAAGAGACAGAAAGGGGTCTAGATCAATTAAATTCCTCATCCTTTACAGTGAGAAGTCTATATATTCAATATATGTTTAACAACAGAGGAAATACCTATTTTTAAAAATTGTGATGATGATTATTTTAAAAACTACTAATAAAAAAGCCATTAATAGCAGTTACCTCTGGTAAATAGAATTGGGGCACTGATGGGGGAAAATGGGCCAATTTTATGTCATTGATACCTTAAAGTTGTGATTTTGGAGCTCCAGCACATTGATAGGATGGTTTATGGTTTGGGCTTAAATTTTTTTCATAAATTATACTTTAAGGTGTCTTAGCAACCACTTTTACTGTCTATATTTCAAATGACAGAAATATTTTGAACATTTTCACAATATTATGTTTTGGTTCTTGAACCTTATTAAGATATAGTACACACTTTGGAAGAAACCATTGTAATTCCAATATTTACCACAATTAGAAATGATTTCAAGATGCTCTTTTTTTAAAATATTTTTTTTAATTTCTTTTCAGCGTAACAGAATTCATAGTTTTACACCACACCCAGTGCTCCATGCAATGCGTGCCCTCCATAATACCCACCACCAGGCTCCCCCAACCTCCCACCCCCCGCCCCTTCAAAACCCTCAGGTTATTTTTCAGAGTCCATAGTCTCTCATGGTTCATCTCTCCCCCAATTTCCCTCAACTCCCT
>PISX010013359.1:0-12400 GCA_004024625.1 Mellivora capensis | reverse complement strand
TGTTCATGTTGCTACAAAAGTCGGGTATTCATCCTTTCTGATGGAGGCATAATACTCCATAGTGTATATGGACCACATCTTCTTTATCCATTCGTCTGTTGAAGGGCATTCAAGATGCTCTTTCAGTAAGGTTCATTTTAAATCCCAAGTACACATCCTTTATAAGTAACAACTGTTTTTGAAGTTAAATAATTATGTATGTTACTACTGATACAATAGAGTAAGGACAAAATAAAGGAGTTGATGGTACCTCCACTGCATTTTAGCATCAGTTTGAAAATCAGTTTAAAAAAACCCTGAAGATAGCCATGTAAATAACTCACCTGTTTTATATTTCCTGAGGTCAGGAATATAACATTTATGCTATTAATATCTCCCTTTAAAAATCACACAATTATAGTCTGAATGTATTATAAATGTGATTTTTTAAATTGAACATATGATGGTTTTGAAAGTGTTTTTGTGAACAATAAAGTGAAGGATACAGGACAAATTTCCAAACAAGGGCCATACTCTACATTTATATTCATTTTTCCCAGGTAGAAAAGTCTCAAAAGAGCCTTTCCAGATTCTAATGATGATTCCAGATTCTAACCTAATCCCTGTCTTGCTTTAGCCATGATAAATCACTGCTTTTGTGCCTGTACAGATACATATGTTTTTTAATTCTAAAGTTCATGTATTCAATGAGATTATTACATTCAAGGAGAAAGGTATCAATTATGGTTATTTAACATTTAATCTTCTTAAAATGACGTAGGTTTGTGATATATGTAACAAAGGAGAAAATACATGTTACTTAAAGCCAAACAAATTAATTGCTTTCCTCAGATATCAGTTTAAAAGACAATGAAAGTACAATAGGTTTATAGTCATTGACTGTTCTTAGTTTATTCATGGAGATAACATAACTCAGTTTTCTCAGGTCACTGAGGACTTTTCATTTCTCCCACAAGCCTAGATTATTTTCAAAGTAGCTATATTTAAAATTTAGTAAGTCTGGTAAGTGGCTTTTGTTGCAAGTGTTACAGCACTAGAGTGCATAAATATATCACTTCCCATGCAACACTGATTACTCCAAAATTAATCTTGGTAGCTTTATTTGATGGCTAAACTGAGTGACTATAGTAGCAATCTCCCTTAATATATTTAATCAAATAATCTCTGTACTTTAAAAAAATGAGGCATTCCCAATTAAAATTAACATAATTTTAACAGCATAACTCTTGATATCAAGGCGTGTGGATGATAGCTTGATTACCACTTTATTTTTTCTCTTTAGTCTCATTAAGAGAGATTCTAACAAAAGGTGATAATACAGATGCTTAATTTGATTCATACAAACCTGGACCGTATTATAAACTGTATGCATATGCACTATATGCATTTAATACTTGAAAGAATCCTGAAAGTTGAATTAAGGTTCAGAATATGTAAATGACATCACCTAAATAAGAAAGGTGAAAATTGGTAGAGATGTTTGAATCCAAATCTGATCTGAATCCAAAGTCTGTGCTATTAACCATTACACCATCTACAATAACAACAACAACAACTAAAATTCACAAGAAGAGAAACTTTTTAATTTAAGTTAGTCTGGATTTCATTATTTCTTATATGTATTGAGTTAGTTTGTCCATATTAAGCATTTGAAAAACAAAGGATTTTGCATGCACACACACACACATCTACTCATATACACACATACATACACACATAAATCAGTATTATTATTTATTTAAGATAAAAGATAACATGAATAAAAGAGAAGTGGAAGACATGATGGCTTTTGTATCTGTATTGGACATAATACTTTGAGAAAACTTCACACCCATCAGCCCCTTTCTAAGTTGCCAAAGTAGTTCCTTAAAATGATTATCATAATGAATCCATGCTATTTTGCCATACTAGTTCGGCCAGCATAAGCTGGAAATCTTTTGTAGCTCAATGACAGAAATGTATGGTTTTGTAGAGCCTTGTATGATACACTGCCATGAGAATTCTACTCTCTAGGGGTTATCGGTTCTGAATTACATCTTAATTCAATAAAATAATTTCTAATAGGGAGTTTAAATTAATGTACATAAAAAGAGTTAACAGAAAGTAAGATTGTAAAAAGTAAAAAAATGTGGAGACAGATAACAGGAAGCATCTAGGAAATGGAAACAATGAGCCAGCAGAAATGATGAAGAGAGAAATGAGAGGGAAAAAAGAAAGTGAACAACAGTCAAAAAGGAGTGACAGAGACAGACTAGCCAGATAACTACACTGGAAGAGCACTGAAAAAGGAAGCAAAAGAATTCTCCCCCACCCCAACCTCACCCCAGAGATGAGAACAAGTTAGTCACACTACTAGAACAAAGATAAATTCTGAGAAATGGTTTTGCACCCTATGGGGCTTGACTGGGCAACCAGAGAAACCATGTTTGCAAGACTGCACCTACAACTACAACTACAGAGTTAAACACCAGCTTTCAATCCTTACCTCTACCGCTTATTAAATGGGAAAAATAGAAATTGATGAAATAGTCACATAACCCATTCAAATTCCATAAAAAAATAAAACTCATGAGCTAGGAATTGATATAATATGTTGAAGGAAAGCATTAAAAGCCCAAAGAAATTGAAAAACAAGAAATAACAAAGATAGGAATAAATAACTGACAACAAGATACAGAAACTTTAAAGAGAAAAAAAATATTTAAATGTTATGGAAATTGGGGTCCCTGAGTGGCTCAGTCAGTTAAGTATCCTAGTCTTGGTTTCTGCTCAGGTCATGATTTCAGGTTGTGAGATCGAGCCCTACATTGGGCTTCCCACGCTCAGTGAGGAGTCTGCTTGAGACTCTTTCTCTTCCACCTCCTTTGCCCCACCCCCACTGCTCATGTTCTCTCTCTCAAACAAACAAACAAATAAATAAATCTTTAAAAAAATCTTATTGAACAAGAAACTGATAAAGAGCTTCTTTTGGCCACAATAAGGGGACGGCCATAAACAATGATAAAACTAGACAAAAATTTAAAAATATCAAACAGTTGACAACAGGGGATCCCCAAATCAACATGGATATCCTCTTTGAGTTTTTAACTGAATATTAATCTGCTCATTTGCAGGATAAGACTCCTTGAGGCTAGTCTAAGTGCAATTTACAAAGAGCAGAAAACTACCACGAACTATTGGACAACTACTGGAAATCACATAGAACTAAGATACATTAGAGTTTCAATCGATCAGAATGGGGACACATTGTGGATACCATGACAATCAGTACAGACTCCAGGAAAACCATGGGTTAGGGTAGGGATAGGAGAGGCCTACAGTAAATGAATTTTCTCGACACATTCAAAATGAACAAAAAAATTTTTTTTAAGATTTCATTTATTTATTTGAGAGAAAGAGAGCATGCATGCCAGACAGCATGAGTTGGGGGAAGGGCCAAAGGGAGAGGGAGATGCAAGGCTCCCTGCTGAGCAGAGAGCCCAATGTGGGCTAGATCCCAGGACTCTGGGATCATGACCTGAGCTGAAAGCAGAGGCTTAACTGGCTGAACCACCCAGGAGTCCCATAAACAAAATTTTTTTAAAATCCTAAAAACAAGCTTTGAAATAATCAAGATGATCTAATGTAAATTAACTGTCATCTAAAGAAAACTTATCATTTTAACAAGAAAAATTATAAGACCCAGATGACTCACAATATAGTATTCATAGTTTCTGACATAGTATCAATGTGAACAAACAAACAAATATCCAGAATCACATAGATGATGGGTTAAGAATCACAGACTTTCAAATAGCACTTCTAAATGCTTTAAAGGATTGAAAGCGAAATACATACATTGGGAGAAAACAAACAGGAAACAATATGTGAATAGATAAAATGCAAAAAGAACAAAATGTAAATTCTAGAAGTATACAAAACAAACAAAAAATCTTCAGGAAAAGAATTACTAGATGGGAAGCAGATAGTGATAGAAACTGAAGAAAACTAAAAAGAGTCTCCAGTTCACATAGTACTGTTGTGTGATTCAGTAGGTGAGTAGAATACCAGGAAAAGAAGAGTTTGGGAAGAAACAAATATTTGAAAACAAAATGATAAAATTTTTAAAAAGTTGAAATATATAAATCTGGAATTCCTAAAAGCTTAACAAACCTCAAGCACGATAAACACAAAGAAAAACACACCAAGATATGTAGTAGGTTAAGTTAAGAAGTTAAGTAAGTACATTTCAGAATGCATTAAATTACTGTTATTTGCTAAATAAAATTTGTATTTCTACTCATAAATTGAAAGTTTACATGTTTGTAAGATATCACATCCTACTAATTTATTTAACTTTTCTCTTTGTGTCATATTTTTCCCAAGCAGAAAATTCTCAGAGTCAGTCCTAACCCATGATAAAAGAAAATACCAGGTTGATTTTTTTTAAAAATTGTAGTACTTTCTAATACTTAACAGTTATCAAAATAATAGAAAAATATATAAATATTTTGTGAATATCATAGTTTTGATATAAACAGTGAATTCTTTAAGATATGGCATACTGTATTTGAGAAAAACAATCAGAAACATCACAGCAAAATATTATGCCAACAGAAGTTATGAGTTAGAAGAAATAAAATTATTTATAACTGGAAAAATGATTTATATAAGTCAATTAAATAGGAAGTTGTAAACAAAAGGTACATTTAAAATGAACAAAATAATAGTGATGCTATATACACCTTGTTATGTTAACACTTAAACATGAATTAAAGCTATAAAATCACAAATGTTCATAAATATAAAATCATATGACATATCACACCAATGTTTGAACAAACATGCTAGTACACCACTAAGAAGACATATGTTCTAGTCACAGCTTCACCCCTTAGTAGCAAAACATATTTTGATAAGTATCTTAATGTGGTAAAAGTTTCATTTTTGTCCTGAAAATAGTATAACAGTGCCTAAGTGCTCTATGGTTGTGCAAATATAAAACTCCGTATCAGTAACAATAATTATAACATTGCCAGTAATCAGTATTGTGTCAACTTTTTCATTTATTTTGTCACTTAAATAGAATGCTATTGCAGTCTGCAAAACTATATACTCTAGACTGAGTAAAATAGTCCAGAAAGTGTCAAAAACAGATAAGGTGTAAGACAAGAGAAACTTGCTACATATCTACATAATATACATTCAATACAAAATAGTTACTATGGAACCTTGTTATTATAGTAACTGCTTATCATTCTTCCCAGGGAGGTGTAAGAATAAAAGGATAAAATGTCACATGCACTGAGTATTAATAATGGTAAATTAATAATTATAAATTAGTAAATTTACTTTTTTTAGTTTAATTAATTAAACTAAATTAAAAATTTAATTTAATTAGTAAATATAAATTAGTAAAAAGTAAATTAATAATTATAAAATACTTTATATGCATTATCTATTCAACTCTTACAACTACTTCATTATCCCCAATTTGCAGTTAACAAAACTGAAGCTAATGGGAGATGAGGAACATGTCCCAAGTCATAAGTTACAAAGTGGAGAAGCTAGCATCTACTTACTATTACCTGGAAACATGATCATTTAGCCACCACACCCTGGAAACAGTGACTAACAATCAGCTAAATGCTCATTTAATTTTATCCAATGATCACAAAAAGTGTTTTCTGGGTCACAGAAGAAAATAACCACAAAGTCAATGCCCTGCCAACCCTTAATGCGAATACATTAACAGCCCATAAACTGAAACTCGCTCATGTATATATTCATTTGTTCACCTATTCACCTAGTTCTGTGTCCCCCCCATTGGGCTATACATTCCATATAGCATGTCTTAGCATCTGGGTATATGTCTCTATCTCCATATCATTAGCCATAGAACATTCATTAATTGTGCCAAAGGAACGGATTTATGAGCATCTCATATATTATCAAATTTTATTACCAACATTTTCAACATTTTTAGATTGATACTATTTTTATTCTGAAATGGGATACCCACTGCAGAAAGATATAATGAGTTTGTTCATGTCACATAACTAGTAAGTAATAACACTGGGCATCAAATCTATGACATCAATATTCAAATCTCATGTTTTTTCAGTACATTGAAATTTATCATCTTTCTAAAGCTTGCCTTTATATTCTATTTGTATAAATAGAATATTATATATTGTGGCTCTTTCAAAAATGCAAGTAAAACAGCAATAAATTTAAACCAATCTGTTCTGCTGGTGTGAGTTAGTCCATGAATGGATGCTTGGATCTCTACTGCTGATGATTATATAAGAAGTCTTGTTGTCATCAGATGCACTGCAATGTACAGTTAAATGTTAGTTACTAATGGAATATGGTATCTGTCCAATGTAGTTGGCTATTTTAGATTGAAAGTAAATTTTTATGAACACAAATATTTACTTGGAAAAATTTGAGTTAGAATAACATAATGTAAGGTTAAAGTATTTAAGAGAAATTAAAAATGATATTTCTATATGATGAATTTTATCTTTTGTTTTTGAAAACTAATCTAATCTAAAATGTATGCCTTTCTTTTAATTAGGACTTTCTTACTTAACATTTTCTTTATTTATTATATTAAAATAAATATATACCTACCTAAATGATACCTACTTGTAATTACAATATTGATATTTGTATTTGTATATGACTGAATCTATTTGTACCTGATATATTTCATTACTGAAAAAACTCAAGCAATCATTTAATTTTAAATGTAACAACATGAGATGCGAAATGAAGTCATAGATTCTAAACATTCTTCCAGGAAAAACACAATATTAAAATTTTGTGTTTCTAAATTTGGCAAGTAATACAAGTGCCTCATGAATACTAAAACAGTAACACTAATTAGTTGTAATCTACCTTGTGTTATGCTATATAGCCCAGTTCTATTTTGAATGCTCACCTAACTCAAACAACAGAGTAGAATACCATAAGAGGCATGCCTCATGCCTATGGATAAATCTTCAAGAATCTATTCCTTCTTTTATCTTTTATGAAAGCATGCATTGAGTTCACACCACACTAAATGATTTCATGAGGTCCAGTATCTCGCCAAAGCTTCCACAGAATCCATTCTATGCAGTACAGCTAAAATGCAATTTGAAGTATTCGAAAATCAAGGCACATGCCTAGGTAACTACATATAATTCATGATTTAGAGTGATCACTCCTTATAAAAAATTCGCCATAAATGAAAGTATAATTTCTTAATATGGTAGAAGCAAAGAAATGAATACTAGGAACATCTCTTTTCAGTTAAAAATATTTACCTTTGGATAATAAGCTTTATTTCACAGATAAAAATAAATCAAATTGTAATATAGCTGGATATGTGTAAAAGAAAAGAAATATTCCACATAAGTGTTTATAGAATAATATGCAAACTGTTTAATATTCAGTAGGAATTCTTTTTCACAATTAGATCTTATTCTATTATGGCTACCAGAAAATAAGAAACATTTGAATTATTACTAATTTTCAAAAACAAGGTTCTAAAAAGGTTGTTGAAAAGAAAGACATTTTTACAAATTCTCTGATACTTTTGTATGGATTCAATGAGATCAAAAATAAAATCCTACTAGCAGAGGAGGATATGGCGTATTGCCCTGTTGAGCATGGCACAATACAAGTCTCACCAAGAGCCCACATACTTATAATACTTCACTATGAAATGGACTTATAGGAATATAGCATTTTGTTAATTCTTTAAAGCAACATATACTGAAATGAAAACATCAAAATGCATTTTGGAGCATATGCTTTACAGAACCCCAAAATGATAACTTTCATATTAAGGCTATTTTCTTTCTGGGATAGGATGCATTTTAATTAAGTTATGAATATTTGGGCCTTAATTTTCTCATTAATTAGGAAATTGTATGCTTTGTAGAATCACACAAATATTTTGTCTCCTGCAATGTTAATATAATTTGCGTAAAATGGCTTGTGATCTAATTAATCTACTTAAATGCAGAATAGTAATTGCTTACTGTTGTGAAAATAAGCCAGTAGGGGTGCCTGGGTGGCTGAGTGGGTAAGAGCCTCTGCCTTCGGCTCAGGTCATGATTCCAGGGTCCTGGGGTCGAGTCCTGCATCGGGCTCTCTGCTCAGCAGGGAGCCTGCTTCCCCCTCTCTCTCTGCCTGCCTCTCTGCCTACTTGTGATCTCTGTCAAATGAATAAATAAAATCTTAAAAAAAAAATAAGCCAGTAAATGAAGGTAAGGAATATGTATATATATCATATGTATACTAAATATCTTATTCTTGATATATAAATTTTATTATACATAACATATATTATAACATGTATATATTTTTATATAATCTTATTACTGTATATAATTGGAGATAGTAAGGAAGAGTAATTACCAAAAAGCAAATGAAAATCCTACAAATGCTTTGAATCTATGTTTCCCTCTGGAAGAAATTTAGAACTGAACTACATTTTCATTTTTATTTAACACATTTTCAGAAAGCAAATTTTAAGTATGTGATTATGTTAGATAGAATAAAGTACATAAGGCCTATTATGTTTGATGATCATTTTTTCCCCAAATCCTGACACTACTTGGTGACGTGGAGATGATTTTAAAGCCTAATGCAATTTCAATCACCTATGGTTGTTGAGGAGAGGGAGAGGCAGAAAGAGAGAGAGAAAGGGAAAAAAAAAGAGAAAAAGAAGAGAAAGAATTGGGAAATGTAGAAGAGGAGAAGAAGAGAAAGGAAGAGAAATAAACAATTACTGATAAGCCAAAATGTATCTTCCACCAAATCTACTTTATTTTTTTAAAAGATTTAATTTACTAATTTATTTAGAGAGAAAGAGAGCATGCGAGCAGAGGGGTTTGGGGAGAGGGAGGAAGAATCTCAAAGCAGACTCTAGGGGATTGATCTCAAGACCTTGAGATCATGACCTAAACCAAAATCAAGAGTCCGACACTTAACTGACTGAGCCATCCAGGCGCCCCTCCCTATAAATTTTTAGAATAAGCTTATCTGTATTTACCAAAAATCTTGCTGGAGTTTTTACAGGGATTGCATTAAACCTATAGGTCAATATAGACTACTCACGAGACACATGAAAACTTAACACTGCAATGCAATGTTTGTTTTGTACAAACAAAACAACAAAACTTTTGTTAACATGTTTTGTCTCATACCTTAGCTAGGATTTTACCTAGGCTGCAGCCTGATGTTCAGGGAGCATCTCCAGGTCTCCAACAGAGCCCTTGCATTGAGCTGGTTCAAGGCCCAAATCAAATATCTTCCATCTACCTCCTCTAATTACTGCAACTAAAGAAACAGCTTATGGGGGCACCTGTGTGGCTAAGTCACTTGAGCGTCTGACTCTTGGGTTTGGCTCAGGTCATGATCTCAAGGTCATGAGATCTATCTTCATGTCCAGTAGCATGGACATGAGCATGAGTCATGAGTATGAACACGAGTCAGCTTGAGATTCTCTCCCTCTGCTCCTTGCCCTGCTTGTGCTCACTCTCTCTCTCTTTCATTTTCTATAAAATAAATAAATAAATAAATAAACAAATAAATAAATAAAACTTTAAAGAAAACACCATATGAGTATTTACTTTTTTTCATGAAATCATTATTTCTCAGTGACAGTGAACTCAGTTTTTTAGTGTGCTAAGTTTACCTCCTAGCCTTATATTTTACATACTCTTGCTCTGAACCTGCCCTTCATTTAGCTGAATAGTTCTTTATTTTGCCAAATTTATGTTTACCTTTGTGGCTTATAGTACTTTTGTAATCCTTTCATAGAAAACCTTTTAGACACCAAACCTCTTCTTCTATTGACTATTTACATTTTCTTACTTTAAAAAATAGCTTAAGAGAGGGGCACCTGGGTGGCTCAGTGGGTTAAGCCTCTGCCTTCAGCTCCGGTCGTGATCCCCGGGGTCCTGGGATCAAGCCCCGCATGGGGGTCTCTGCTCGGCAGGGAGTCTGCTTCTCTCTCTCTCTCTCTGCCTGCCTCTCTGCCTACTTGTGATGTCTGTCTGTCAAATAAATAAAATCTTAAAAAAAATAGCTTGAGATATACACAGTTCCTCGAACATGCAAAATTCCATCCTAAAATGTATACAAATAGAGGAATATTGGGGTGCCTGGGTGGCTTAGTCAGTTAAGCATCTGCCTTCGGCTCAGGTCATGATTCCAGGGTCCTGGGATCAAGCTCCACATTGGGCTCCCTGTTCCGGGGGGAGCCTGCTTCTCCCTCTCCTGCTGCCCCTCCCCCTGCTTGTGCCCTCTCTTTCTCTGTCAAATAAATAAATAAATAAAATATTTTTAAAAACAGGAATATTAAGAAAACCGATTTAAGAAAATATTTTGGTATAACTGTATGTAGTACAAGATGGCAAAATGTGAGCCTTTGAAATGATTTTATAGGTTCTTCTTCAACAGATTTTTTTTATATAGCTCAATAGATGCATGCCAATTTTGCATATTATCTTCAAGGCTACTTGCAAGGTGACAGTCAGGGAAGAAGAGACTGTGATAAAATGTTCCTAATCTGGAGTCTACAGGCAAAAGCATACTTTATTACTTCTCTATCTCCACAGGACTAAAGACATAGGAAAACAGCAATGTGACTGACAGTTGACACACTGCACCTTTGAGGTAGACAGGTTCTATAACGACAACATGAAATAGAAGAGACCTTTCATACTATGCCATTTTTCTCTCATTCTCTATTCATTGGCAGTCATATACATTGTGAATATCCAGAGCCAGGTAATAAGGGAAAACTACTGACTTTCTGGCTGAGAAAACTCCTATGGTTACAATCGAAAGATGACATCTTTCACATCCAGAAGCTACAGTACGGCACTATTTAATTTTGGATCAGCTGTAAGCAGCACTTTGGCATTTTGTTTTATACCCACAGGTTACAAGCATAAGACATGCAGTCAGAACAGAGGATATCTGTGGCCAGATGGCATCATTCTTTTTCTTTCTTCCCCTCAAGCAACTCTTAACTTTTAATCATAGAAGATCTGATATTTTGATACTTTCACCAAATTTCACCTAACCAACTGGCTAACAAAATTCAGGCAGTATTCAGTCATTTATCCATTCTTACTCAGCTAACAGTTATTGCATGACTGTTTTGTGGCAGCTGCTGGACCAGTTATTGTCTCGTTTGCAAATGGCACCACTGATGCTGCTCATTCTCCTTTGTGCAGTATTTCCTGTTGGGGGACATTTAGATTTATCTGGTATTCTAATTTCATGAACTGCATTTCTCCAATATCATTCATATTTGACAGATATGTGTCCTCTTTAATTATTGTTTATTTAGGGAATTCTTACCCATTTTATATATCACTGTGTCCTTGTTTGCCTTTTTATTTTATTTTTTTTTAATTTTTTTTTATTAATTTCATTTCTTTTCAGCGTAACAGAATTCTTAGTTTTACAACACACCCAGTGCTCCATGCAATGCGTGTCCTCCATAATACCCACCACCTGGCTCCCCCAACCTCCCACCCCCCGCCCCTTCAAAACCCCCAGGTTGTTTTTCAGAGTCCATAGTCTCTCATGGTTCATCTCCCCCCAATTTCCCTCAACTCCCTTCTCCTCTTCATCTCCCCATGTCCTCCGTGTTATTTGTTATGCTCCGCAAATAAGTCAAACCATATGATAATTGACTCTCTCTGCTTGACTTATTTCACTCAGCATAATCTCTTCCAGTCCTGTCCATGTTGCTACAAAAGTCGGGTATTCATCCTTTCTGATGGAGGCAAAATACTCCATAGTGTATATGGACCACATTGTCCTTATCCATTCGTCCGCGGAAGGGCATCTTGGTTCTTTCCACAGTTTGGCGACCGTGGCCATTGCTGCTATAAACATTGGGGTACAGATGGCCCTTCTTTTCACCACATCTGTATCTTTGGGGTAAATACCGAGTAGTGCAATTGCAGGGTCATAGGGAAGCTCTATTTTTAACTTCTTGAGGAATCTCCACACTGTTCTCCAGAGTGGCTGCACCAACTTGCATTCCCACCAACAGTGTAAGAGGATCGGAAGAATAAACATTGTTAAAATGTCTATACTACCTAGAGCAATCTATACTTTTAATGCCATTCCCATCAAAATTCCGCCAGTATTTTTCAAAGAGCTGGAGCAAATAATCCTAAAATTTGTATGGAATCAGAAGAAACCCCGAATCGCTAAGGAAATGTTGAAAAACAAAAATAAAACTGGTGGCATCTCATTACCTGATTTCAAGCTTTACTACAAAGCTGTGATCACCAAGACAGCATGGTACTGGCATCAAAACAGACACATAGACCAATGGAACAGAGTAGAGAGCCCAGATATGGACCCTCAACTCTATGGTCAAATAATCTTTGACAAA
>PISX010013358.1:0-57039 GCA_004024625.1 Mellivora capensis | reverse complement strand
TATGTCTACCCAAAGGATGGCTGCCCTCAATGATGACCTAGGTCCCTGGTGCAACCAGCTGTGGCCAGTGGAGCCGGGTCACAAGACACAGGGCACAGCAAATCATGTGGAGGGACCCAACTCTGGCAGTTTTCTTTACAAGAGGCATATGGGACAGGCCTTTTGAATCTCAAGAACTTCTCAGTTGGTCTGTGATTTGATTAAAATTATAAGGATATTATAACATTATCATCAATACTGCCACTAAGTAATCAAGTAGTAGCAAAAATTTCACTTGACAACAGGAACATGGCACAGTGGTGAAGAGAAATTGGTCAGGGGCCAGACTGTCTGGTTTGGTCTGAGATTGCAGTGTGACCCCGTGACTTCATAAAATCCACTGTACATTCACTCGGTGTAATTCCATTTAAGCCCCCTTCTCTCCTTTGTGATGTTGTTGTATATTTTACTTCTGTATGTTACAAACCTCATTATACATTTTAATTTTTGCTTAAAGAAAAAAAATGTATTACATTTACCCACATTAGCCTTTTCTAGTGCTCTTTTTCTCCTTCATGCAAATCTGCTTGCATTTGGAATAATTTTCCTTTAGTCTGAAGAACTTTTAATATATGAATTTCTTATTCAGCTCTGTTGGAGACAACATTCTTTCAGCTTTTTTTTTATTTGTCTGAAAATGTCTTTATTTCACCTACATTTTTGAAAGATATTTTTGCTGGAATTAGAATTCTAGGTTAACAGCTTTTTTTTCACCACTTTAAAGATTATTCTATTACCTTTAGCCCTCTTCCTTGCATCTGATGTGACACAAGTTTCACATTCATAGTTTCCATTCTCACTGCTATTCCCTTGTATAGGAAATGCTGTCTTTCTCTGGCTGCTTTTACGATTTTGTCTTTATTTTTGTTTTTTAGCAGTTTGATAGGATGTGCCTGCTGTGGTTTATTTTCTCCGTGTGTCCTACATGTCATACCAGTATCACTCTTCTCTAGGATTCCAAGTACATGTGTGTTGACGGGTCATCATGCCCCCCCCCCAATATTTTTTTCTCTCTGCTTCAGACAGGATGATTCCTTTTGACTTGGTTCAGGCTGATGAGTCCTTAATTTTAATGGATTCAATCTGAAGTTAGTCTCTTCCAATAACTTAAATTTTAGGTGTTGGATTTTTCAACTTTAGGATGTCCCCTTGGTTCCTATCATGGTTTTCAAATTTCCATTGAAATTCTCCATTTTTTTTCTTACCCATTTTTCCATCTTTTACTACAGATTGTTCAATATACTTACCTAGTTATTTTCCAGTCTTTGCTAGTTCCAACATTTGGGTCATCCCTGTATGTGTTTCTGTTGGCTGATTTTTTTTTTCCTACTGACTAAGGGGCATAATTTCCTGTTTCCTTCCTCGTCTAGTATTTTTTATTATATAATGATACATGTTAGAGACTCGGGATTCTGTTATCTCCCGCTAAAGAATGTTTTGTTCTAGAAAGCAGTTGAATTACTGATAGAGCACCTTGAGCTTGTGGAGATTTGATTGTAGGCTTTGCTAGGGTGATCTATTTTGGTTTTGTCCCTACTTTTAGGAAAAATACCTCAGCCCTGGTATGTGGCTCTTAATTCTAAGGTGTGGCCCTTAGGAAGTTTTTCACAGAGTGATGTGGAGTGTCTCAAGCAGAACTTGAATTTCGAGCTCTTCAGCCGTTCACTTGTCTTGGCATCCATCATTGGAGTTCTTGCCTGCTGGCACCCTAAGATGTAAGGGCATTTTATACTCACATTTTGGGGTTGCCCTCTCTGTCATCTCTGCTTTAGGGGGTTTCCCATCTTGATGTCTAACCACTCTGACAACCCAGGCTTCCTCCTCTGACTCCTCAGGTGAGGAAGACTCAGCCTTTCTACCTGTTCCAGACAGGGCTGTGCCCTCAGGGGTGAAGTTGTATAAACACAGATCACTCCTTTCAAGGGTTGCATCTGCCTAGGGTTTTATCACGGAAATGAATGAGGTGATAGCCTCCTAGTCACCCATGTAAATCTCGTCTTCACGGGATTTGTGCCCTGAGTGTGTCCCAGGTTCCCAAGTTTCCACTTAGTATTCGTGGAGACTTAATAACGCATGTAGGTCCCCCAAGTATATTTGATCATAATTTAGTGTGATACTAACCTAATGGCTTGAAAAGTTGGTGCACTTCTGAAAATGCAAAAAATTCCTGATTTTTCAAGGAAGGTAATCTTCCCGAAATGATAAGCACTACAGAATTATTATGTTATTATTTGCTTTAGTTTGCAAGCAGCAAAGCCTGATCATCAGGCTAATTACAGATTATGCATGAGGGAAACTTTTTTATATATACCAGTCTTCTTTTAAGTGCTTTAATATGAGGCTTTAAAAAAATCTTATTTAAGATAACAAAAACAGAAAAGAGAAAGCCTTCATATAATTATATTATCTATAGGCTGATTTCAAATACCTTATCACCATAGTACCTAATTAATTGCGCTACGTGAGCTTAACTATTTTTAGAGACGTCAACACCCAAAGATTTGTTGAACTTCCTACAGTGTATATAATTTAAATGAAATGAATTTTGCTAAAGTCTCACAAATTGTTAACTCTTCTGCCTTTCTTAAATGTTTTAAACAGTTGATTTATCTCTTAGTCTCTTGGAGCATAATTGACATACTGACTTTCTTGCTAACTTTATACACCATTTTATTACATGTGGTTAACTGAAAGTATTCTCTTTGTAAACTTAAGTATTGCCTATACATTAAGCATTGCCTATAAAATTTTCCACCAGATAATTTCCCCAATTTTAGCATTGCATTTAAAAACAAAATATCACGGGGTACCCATGTGGCTCAGTTGGTTAAGCAACTGACTCTGGATTTCGGCTCCTGTCAAGGTCTCGGGATCGACCAGGCCTCTGGGTCTGTGCCCAGCAGGGAGTCTACCTCAGATTCTCTTTCCCTCTCTCTCTCCCACACCCCCAACTAGCATGCTCTCTCTTTCTAATATACAAATAAACCTTTAAAAAACAAACAACAACAAAATATCCTGCCCTTTATTTAGAGGCCATATGTCTGGAAAGTCATTCTGTTTTTAAGATGAATCAACCATCAAAAAATACATCTTATCTTCTTTAGTGTCCCCACTGACACCTAACAAAATACCAAATTATTAACAAAATTACCCATCTACTGTATATGTTGTACTGGTAAATAACTATTAGACTTCTTTCTGAAAATTCTTTATAAATACGATTAATTCACAAAACTACACTCTATAGAATCAGGATCCTATCTCTTCATAATGTTTCTGTATCTCCGTAACCGGGACTTACTGCTTCAGAGAAGAAAATGAAAAATGTAGACTGTCTCCTAAGGGCTGTATAGTCAGAAATTTCTTTGTCCTCTGCTGGATTTACACACTTTCCCTGATACCGGTTTTTGATGAAATGAGGAGAGTATCTTTAGTAATTTATAAAGCCTGGGTGATTAGTCTGGGTGAACTCAAACAAGGCAGGTATGGGCTTCCAGTAAGCAGCTTTAGGCTAGAATTTGTGGCACCAAGGGCAACTGAGTCCAAGCCAGGCCATGGCTGATTCCATTGAGTTTTTAATTTCTATTTTGTTTTCTCATTTCTGAGATTTTTATGCATGTCTGGATAGTTTTGATATTCTCTTATTCTTTGTTTTTTTTAAATTCAACTTTTATTTCATGAAGTATTTCAAACAATTATTTTTCCATTCTGTATCTGATGATTTCAGTATCTGAAATTCTATAAGTCAGTCTATAATTTGTTGTTTCTGATAACTCTCACTCATGGTGGTTTTTATCCTCATTGTATCTAGAGCTTATATTTTCTGGAATCTAATGTGTGGGATCCTGTGGGCCTAATATGAGATGTTTTTTCTTTAGAGAGGACTTCTATCTATGCCTGCTGTGAGCCCAGAATACTATGCTTCTGGTACATGCAAGGTCCTTGGAATGTCAGGTGAAGCTCCAAGTCTGGCCTCCAGATTGCCGGATCTATCAGGTCAGCTCCACTACACTGGTCTCTATTCTACTTCCTTACAACCTACTGCCTCCTACTCTGGTTTCAGCTCATTGTTTTCTTTTCCCCTTGGAGATTTTCCTGACTTTCTAGTGAGTGCAGGAACGCACGAAAATGTAGTTTTACAGTAATTTATCCAGGAAGAGTGAGAATGCCCTTTGAAAGTACTTGATTTGTCATTCTGCCAGAAGCAGAAGTCCCAGGAGGTATTATTTATCATCATTTTGCAGAAGAGGATACAAAGGCACAACCATGGTAAGTAACTTGACCAGTATCGCAGAGCTGGTGAGTGATGAAGACATTACTGGATGGACCCATGTGGGCTGGCTCCGGAGCCTACAAGTTTCCCATCACACGGGTGAGTCTGAATCTCAGAGGAGATTGTACAATGTATTGCAGAGAATTGGTTGGTGAGACCAGGAGAGATTATAGGATACTGAGGGAGCGTGTAGGACGGAGCAGTGAACTGGGATTGGAGTTCCAAACATAAGGGCACTCTGGAGGGGCTGAGGAATGCTGGAGAAGAACCGTTGATAATGAAGTGAAATGTAGGTGGAAATTGAGGAAAAGGAAGTGTCACAGAAGCCAAGGGAGTAGAATCTTTAAGGATGGAGTGGTAAGTAGTGTCATTACACACAGCAGTATGATACAATATTGAAAATTATCCTTTGAGTTTGGCAATTAGGCCACTCCCTTTACTGAGAGGGCTAAAGACTGAATGTTGTATCCCCTCCAAATTCTTCCGTTGAAACCTAATCCCCCATGTGATGGTTATTGGGAGGCGGGGCCTTGGGAGACAATTAGGTCACAAGGGCAGAGCCCTCATGAATGGGATTAGTGAATTTACAAGAGAGACCCCAGAGAGCTCTCTTGCCTCTTCCACCATGGGAGGACACAGAAGATGGCCCTTTTTGAACCAGGAAGAGGCCTCTTTCTAGATACTGGGTCGCTGATGCCTCGATCTTCAACTACGCAGCCTCCAGAACCATAAGAAATACCTGTTGTTCAAACAACCCAGTTTATGGTAAGTTTGTTACAGAAGCCCAAAGAGATCAAGGCAAAGGGCTAATTTTAGCGGTGGGCTGAGGATTAACTTGGAAGTACTGCACTGTGGATGGGAAGTAGGGATAGTTCTTTTATTCTTTTTTTAAAAGATTTTATTTATTTATTTGACAGACAGAGATCACAAGTAGGCAGAGAGGCAGGCGGGGGGGGGGGGGGGGGGGGGGGGGGGGGGGGGGGGGGGGGGGGGGGGGGGGGGGGGGGGGGGGGGGTCGGGGGAGGGAAGCAGGCTCCCTGCTGAGCAGAGAGCCTGATGCGGGGCTCGATCCCAGGACCCTGAGATCACAACCTGAGCGGAAGGCAGAGGCAGGGATCGTTCTTTTCAGAAGTTTGCATGAACATGAAGACAAACTGGTTCAGTGAGAGGGAAGCCCAAGACGCAAAGGTCAAAATGTTTATAGGTTTAGAAAACAGAACTAAGGAGAATGATACACAAAATGGCTTACTAAAATTATAACATGTATTCCAGCTTGAAATACATAAATATTGCAAATCCATGTTTTGAAACTTACATATCCCCTTATAGTCATCCAGCTCTATTCTCCTGTGTCCAGTAGAAAAAATACTAACTACTCTGAGGTAAAGTGAAGTGGGTGTTTTGTCTCCTGACAATCATGAAGCTCTCCTTGTCTAAGAGTTACTCAAATAAAATACAGCTTTGAAAAATCCTATCCTATACTTCTAGATAAAACAAGTACTTTGACAAAGAATGAAAGTTACTTAAACCTAGAGAGAAGAAAGAAACTCCGTGGCCCTATGAGTCTTAGAGCTTTTTCTTACTATATGAGGAATTAATTACTGAGAATTATGGCCAGTTATCTATCTTTATGAAGGATTAAAAGAAAAGAATGGACTTTTGTTTTTAAAGGGATGACTTTAATTAAGTCTGAGTAAAAGCCACTTACTGAAAAGGTTTGTTAACACTGAATTTCTTTCCTAGTGGCTGAATTCTCAGCATTTGTAACTTATCAGTGCTTCCGGAGCAGAATCTCCCAGATCTGACATTCCTGGTCTCCAGGTGCTGACATTCCTGTCACCAGCCGCTGTTACTTGGGTAAGGGGTTGGCTAATTTTAGGTTGTGCTGGAAACACCTGAGGAGCTCATTTAATAAGCAGATCCCAGGGTCCCATTGCTACAGCTTCTGCTCCAGTGAGTGCTGGCTGGGGCCCGAGAATTGGCATTTGTAACAAGTTCTCTCCATGATTCTGGACCAGGTGGTCTGAGGCCCAGCGCTGGTGAAAGCTGGCCTCTGCTTATCTTTGGCAAAAACAGAGAACAGCTTTTCGAATGCATTTCTCTGCCTATGCCCTCACCCTCCTCCAAGCACATTTGATATTAGGGTGAGTATGTATTGCTTGAGATTCTTAATATTCTATAACTGTGTACTGATTTCTGAAATGAGGTGATCAAACATTTTGGAACTTCTTTCGAATGACTGCAAAAATGTACTAAAAGAAAAAAGAAATTAATGTCATGTACATCAGAGTCTTGAACAGCAAAGCCATCCTTTGACCCATTTGTCTTGCTGGTTTCCAGACAGTCTCCTTTCCCAGACTGGTTATTTTCCCTTACCTCTTCTGAATTCCTCCCTTACACATTCTTAAATACTGACCTGGAACCAGGTATAGACTAGCTAAGGGAGCGAGACAGAGGTGACCCAAACGCTGTGGCTTTCTGGTGAGTGAGTCTTTCCATTGTCTGCTGGAAGTTTCTTTTTTTTTTCTTTTTTATAGAATATTTATTTATTTATTTATTTGACTGACACACACACACACACACACACACACAGAGCACAAGCAGGGGGAATGGCAGAGGGAGAGGGAGAAGCAGGCTCCCTGCTGAGCAGAGGGCCTGACGTGGGGCTTGACTCCAGCACCCTAGGATCATGACCTTAGCCGAAGGCAGATGCTTAACCAGCTGAGCCCCCCAGGCACCCATGAACTGTAGGCTGGGACCAGGCCTTGCCCTCTACTTCCCAGACCAGACTTCCACCTGACAAGCCCAGTCACACTTCTGTGCATTCCCAGTGTGACTTGCAATGGTTCCATCAGAACATGATGCTATTTATTACCTAATGGCTACATTTTAAAAGCTTTATTTGTTTATTAGTATAATCCATGTTTTAGGGAATGTTATGGAAGTATTTGTGTTCAGAGGCTTACAACAGATACAGAAATTGAATGAAAATCAAAGGCAGGTTTTGTAAAAATTTCCTATCGTCAGATAAAATGCTCATTAGCTCACAGCCTACGTGCACAACTCATAGTTAAAATGATTTTTCTGTTTTCACCTACTCTAACAAAGACACAAAGCAAGAGCTATCTCAACCAAGAATAGTCTCCACGATGACACAGACCCACTGAGCGGGCGGCTGCAGCCCCTCACCCTGGCCTGCTCTCATTTCCTGTTCATAGCCACAGTTAATAAAGGCAACAGGATGTGGTCACAGGCCAAGGGTCAGAGAGCCTAGATGGTAATTTCTACGATGTGTAAGAGGTATTTGTCCTTTCTTATTTTGGAAATGAACTCAAGCTATGTGGGTGGTCACATTTGCCTCACAATTATGGCCAATAATAAGTCAGAAGAGCCCTGCAATAATCACATATTACCTTAGCTAAAACACTTGGTAAGCCCCAGGGGCCTGTCCTTTCTGTCCCCGACCCCTTTTATGTATGCGCAGTCCAAAGGGCTAATGTCCTCACAGACCACCACCCTCCTCCCAGTTTCCAGGCCCTGAGCTCCTGCACAGTCTCCCAGTCCAACCTGACTCCCTCTGTAGCTCCTCTTATCCCTCCAGCCCCCTTGAACCTTGTGGCTCACTATTTCAGGGACACAGCAACCTAGAATTCCTCCCTCTTTTTGGCCTCCAAGTCCTGTCCTCTTCCACTGCCTACTCTCCTCAGCCACGCTGGAGAAAGCTTACACATGGCCGCCTTCCCTGCCGTACTACTGAGGTCCAGTTCCAGGTAGGCCCTCTCTGTAGCCTCTTCTGTTTGTGCTTTAGGTTTCCTCTCAGCTTTCCACTCTAAGTCCTCTACCTCCTCTCTGCTTCCTTCCTTCTTGTAAGCACATGTCCTTACATGATCCTGAACTTTGGGGCCATACAGCATGCCTGAACTCTTTCAACCTCCCTCTTCCAGCCCCAGAACCCCTTGGTATCATTACTCTCTATCCCTCAACCTGTGTTTCTGAGACTGAAAATGTGCCTAAGCCAGAACTCTACCTATGCTGGCGATGCCAGCCATTCTTTCAACCAACACCCAGTCCTGCCTCAATATTTTAGATCCTTCCTCTCCAGCCACTCCTTCTTCTCCCCTTGAAATTGTACTAATATCTTTGCTTGATACTGACTTGTGTGTTTTTTTTCGTTCCTGTTACATAATTCCACTTACTGTGTGGGTCTCCCTGTCTCTAACTAGACTTTGGCATCTATAGCCCTAGGTTGTATAGAACACCAAAGAAACCAGAATCTTGGCTTTTGAATTTCAGAAGCAAAAGTCCATGAACAAGACACAGAGATTTGCAAGAATATAGGATGTTTTAAGAGGCCATTTTCCAGCCTCTTAGGAGATGAATTTCCTCAGCTTTGGAGAGAGGAAGAGTTATAAAGGAGAGCAAGGAGCTGAGATCCTACTGAGGTGTGAGAAGGCAATGGCAGATACCGATGGGGTGCCCAACAGGCCTTCCCTACCCACTCTCTTTTCCAACAGAACCCACCTCATGTCATAGGAGCTGAAGACAACAGACACTTGCTCTCCCAGCCCCCCAATGCAGCTAGAATGGAAGGAGGAGGCTTTTAAGGGCTTTCTACAAAGATGTCTCCCCTGATTAAAAAGAGAGAGAGAAGAAGGAATACCCCATCCCCCAACTTCTGGAATGCCATGGAGGATATAAGGTGTTTGTGCTGTGTGAGTCTTCTTGTCCACAAAGTAAGGATGGCAGAGTAGGAAGATGGGAAGATTCTGAGTTTTCACTGACTGGATTCACCACTTTTGGCTTCCTTGTTATGTGATGTTATGTAATAAGATGTTTCTACTGTTTAAGGCACCCTCTGCAGTTATGTGTAGTTAAAAACCTCCTGTACCCATTCCCACCATTTCTTAGAGAACCCATTGCCAGGGGGATGAGAGAACTTTCAGATAGGTCAGCAAAGTCCTATGGGGACATTTGTCTTATATTAAATGTCTTGTTGGCAAACCGTGCAGAGTTCCCCTTTGCCACCACAGTAAGGGGATGGAAGAAAGGCAAGGTTGGATGGCCCATTCGGAAAGGCCCAAGACTCTCTTATAGGTTTCTCTGTTGCCCCAGAATGGCCTGGGCAGAGAGCCTTCCCCACAAGAACAATGGAAATTTCAAGGGGGAGCGTCAGCCCCAGCGAGGTTCTGGGTGTGGGTGAGAGGACAGAGCAGCACACGCATCCTCATGGACACCTGGAGGCCAGCCACCGCTGAGGAGGCCTGATGGGCTCTGGACGCCAGACATTAGAGGCCCCTCATAGTGTGAGATGGTGCCCGAAGGCCAGGTACATCCTAACACCCCTGATGCTGTCCAGCTCTTTCCTTCAACCTGGATGCAACCCCCAGAAATGGTGGGGCGAGAAAATGAAATTGCCCGAGGAAAACCTGAATCAACGGAGTTTACCCTGAACTAACTAAAATCAAGCTCCCCAACACCAGGTGGAATGGGGGCAGGGGCCAGAAAGTCAACTTAGTTAAGGAAAAGCAAACATTTGTTTCTCTTTTACATTCTTGAACATGCACACAGAAATAATCCTCCAGAAAAATACTGTACCTTAAAAAAGAAAAAACAAAAACCAGTCTTCCTCCAATCCTATCTTCCCCTAAAGCTCTTCCATCCCCTTTCATTCCCTGCACTGCCAAATTTTTGAAGAGAATTATCCATACCTGGGGCCTCCATTAACTCCTCAACCCCTCCTCATCCCTCACCTGGCCCCAAGCTAATATACCTCCTCTCTAACAGGTCTGTTATTCAGAAAACACTTATTGAACTTATACTTGGAGTTATCACTTTTCCAACTCTGACTTAGAAAAGTAGGTGCAATTAATAAAGAGCCTCATGAATGTTCTAGTGACCCTTCAAATGAGTTCAAACCTAACTCATGATCTTCCCCCTCACAGCAGCTTAACCTACTGGTTTCTGAACTTCTGACAGGTCCCGAACTCCGGGGGCATCTTTAAGTCTTCTTTTCTTTTCCTCATCTTTTTTTGCTTTGGGGATCTACCAGGGAGGGTTGCTGTGAAAGACCAATGAGCCTGTGCTTGTTAACTAGAAGTATGCTTCGGGATCACTTGTGTTAAACACACAAAGATGAAAAGCAAACAAAAACCTGATGCTCCTGGGTCCCACTGCAGACACGCTGTCGAACCTGATTGGGCTGTCAACCTCTTTCATCTGTGTTCTGCGCACCGATCAGAAAGGACTCCTCTGTTGTTCCCTGCTTTTCCCAGCCCCATGGGAGCTGCTTCTGACCCTGTCTTATCTCATTGTCTTCTAGCCCAGGGTCAGGAAAATCCCTGAGGGGATCCCTACGGATGGAGTTGAATGTGAATCCTCAAAAGCATCAAATAGATTATATCTCGAAGGAGTAAACAGATCGCGTGTGCTTTAGATTCTATGTTTGAGCTATTTGATTCTTTACATACAGGATCTGGGGCTCTCAGGTATCCCTGCCACTGATATACCAAGCGTCCATCAGAAATCAGTTTGTTAATTTTTTTTTCAAGATTTTATTTATTTGACAGAGATCACAAGTAGGCAGAGAGAGAGAGAGAGAGAGAGAGAAGCAGGCTCCCCGCTGAGCAGAGAGCCCGATGTGGGGCTCGATCCCAGGACCCTGAGATCACGACCTGAGCTGAAGGCAGAGGCTTAACCCACTGAGCCACCCAGGCGCCCCGGTTTGTGAATTCTAAGAAGATGTATACAGCTGTCCCAGCTTCCTCTCAGAGCCCTTCTGAATCATGCATGAATGGCCTGTGAGGCCACAAAATGGTCTGCCTCACTCACTCTGGCTGATCCAGTTATTCAAGCGCCCATTCTTAGCTGGCGGGGCTGTGGTTTGGCCCGTGGTCATAGCCGGTCATATAGTCAATCACTCATTTACTCATGCAGGCCTCCGGTCATGCAGTCATCCATCCACCCATCCGACAGATAGCTGCTGAGAGCCTACTATGTGCCAGATGCTATTTTCACATTGGAGACAAAACAGACGGTGACATGAAGGACACAGGACCCCTGGAACCTACCAGGACGGCGCTGAGCAGGTGTCCCAGCAGTTCTCCTGCAGAAGGACCGTTGTCTGGCACCTGGCTGAGCGTTGCCTCCCACTCTCAACTCTCTTTTCAGGCTTTGCTCTTTCCAGCTGGCCTTGAGCACTGACTCGTGGGTTCCAAACCACAGGCAGGAAGCTTGGGCAGAGATGAGGTGGAAAATGTTAAGGTGGCATGAAAACAAGGATGGAATGGGAAATATAGTGGGAAAGGCGGTCTGGAGAGACAGCCTTCGGAGGAGACCCTGGCCTGGCCAGGAGCCTGTTTCCAGGTTGCTGCTTTCACTGTCTCTGGGGGAGGGGAGCTTTAGGGAGGGAGACCAGATGCTGCGGGGCCAGGAGGGTGGGTCAGCCGCCCGCTCGGGCAGAAGCTGGGCCGCCTCTGCCCGCGGGGCTGGGCTCCCAGGGCTCTCGCGGGGCGGCGGGGTTGGAGGGAGGGACGGGCGGGGGCGCGGGGCGGCGCGGCGGGGGCGCGCGGCGGGAGGGGCTGTGCGCGGCGCAGCTCCCGAGCACGCGGGGCCTGGCGAGGAGCGCGCGCCCGGCCGGCTCGGCGCCGGGTCCCCCAGCAGCGGACAGCCGCCCAGCAGCCCCCTCGCCGGACCATGGCGACTGGCAGTAAGTGCGCTCGGGCCGCCGAGGCCTCGGGTGGGAGGCCGCGGGGCCCCAAGGGTGGGCAGTACTCCTCTTTCCGACGCCTGCCTTTGTGCCAGGCTCGCGGGAGCGGCGGCCAGGGTCCCCCCGCGCCCCCGAGGGGAGCCCTTGCCCCTCCGCCCATCACCCTCCGCTACCTGTTAAGACTTGAGAGGCGCAGGTGGTTCTGGCACCTTGCCCGGGAGGGATGTGGCCAAAGGGCGTGCTCCGTCGATATGGAGGGGACACGGCGATGCCGCGGGGCCTGTCATCGAGCCCTTCGGGGAAAGTGCCCCCAGGCCCAGCCTTTGGGGGGCCCTGCCACCAAGACGCCGCGAGCTTTTGGCGCTGTCGGTTCAAGGTTCGCCTCGAGTTTGGTGATTTGGTGATTTGCGCGCTTGCCTTCTGAGGATACGGGTGGCCTGACTGATCGGCTGCCCCGTGGCCCCACCTGGGCCATGTCCCCAGCGGGCAGCTGAGGGCTGGCCAGAGACCGCACCTGGTCACCACGGACAGTGAGTGAGGTTAGCGCGTGGACGTAGATTAAAACTACTGAATGGAAGTGTTGGAAGGCGCTGAGCTGGCCTCCTTGGAGCCTCTTGGCACCACTGCTTTCTTGGCTCAGTGCTTTTGGAAATGGAATCACGTCTATGAAAGCTGGTTAAGAAGTATTGAAAGCTGGATGCATATTAATAGGGTCTCAAAGGGAGGTCAGAGTAAAACCATTAGTCACACCTGCCCCATACTTAACTTTGTAGGAGGTGCTGTGTCCAAAACCCTTATCACACACCGGGCACATTTTAGGGAACCCTTGAATGAATGAGCGAATGAATGAATGCGTGAATGATATATTGATTAGAGAGGAGCTTTGGTAGACATTTTTGAGGGGTGAGAGGGGACAAAGCTGGGAAGATGGGGGTTCACATTTCTGCAATCATTATTATTTTTCTCTTAGATTACTATCCCAGCCAAGAACACAACTTTGGTATAGTGCAGAGTGTGGGTTTTTGTAGACAAACAGATCAGTATTTTAAACCTCTAAAATTCACTAGTAGTGGGACCATGTCAGGTGTCCTCGGTTTCTTTATCTTTAAAGTCAGGACAAAGCTGACCTATCTTTGCATAGTGATGGGCACAGATTTGGCCCTCAGTAAAGAGTGATTGCTCACCCTCTTTACCATCATTTTATATGTGTGGAGATACAAACATGCTCTCTCTCTTTTTAAATGAAAAAAATATATAGATCATGTTTTGATGATAACACAAGCTAATCTGGACCAAGCATCCCCTTTTCTCTCCTCATTTATAAATGGGTGGTCTGGCTTTTTTTTTTTTTTTTTAATAGGAAAAGAAGTTATGGATTCAGACTTTTGTTAATAAAGTAAGACTCAATAAAGAGGCAGATAATTTGGCCTTACTGTATTTATTTAATTTTTTTATTTTTATTTTTTAAAAGATTTTATTTATTTGACAGACAGAGATCACAAATAGGCAGAGAGGCAGGCAGAGAGAGAGAGAGGAGGAGGAAGCAGGCTCCCTGCCAAGAAGAGAGCCTGATGCGGGACTTGATCCCAGGACCCTAAGATCATGACCTGAGCTGAAGGCAGAGGCTTAACCCACTGAGCCATCCAGGCGCCCAAAAGATTCTTTTTTTTTTTTTTTTTTTAAGATTTTATTTATTTATTTGACAGAGATCACAAGTAGGCAGAGAGGCAGGCAGAGAGAGAGAGAGAGGAGGAAGCAGGCTCCTGATCCAGGGCTCGATCCCAGGACCCTGGGATCATGACCTGAGCCAAAGGCAGAGGCTTTAACTCACTGAGCCACCCAGGCACCCGGCCTTACTGTATTTCTTAAGGAAAACAAAAACAAAGTAGCTTGAAGTACCTATAGGCATTCGTGCATCACACAAATGCTGTAGGACAACGTTCTGTTATTCATTTTCTATATTTTGGGCAAAGATGATCCACTTGGTATTCTAGAAAAAAACTGGGCATACTTCTGTCCCAATTTATTTAGATAGCTGTTTCTTTTATTTCCTTACATGGTATATTCAACTCTATTGAAGAATCAAACTTAATTCCATTGATTTTGTTTATGGAAAAAATAATATTCAACCACATTATCTCACGAACCGATTTTTAGGCATAGTCTTAAATCTGTTTATCCTCGGCTGGGATGGAGCTGGAAATCTGAAAAGTTTCCAGAGTGTAGAGGATAATTAGTTTGTCTTTGTTCTTATTCGGAAGTGATGGGAGAGACTTCCTACGTATTTCTACTATGGAAATGAAGAGAAGGGAAGCATTCCCAGCCAGTGTCTTGAAAAATTCTCCCTAAATCTTGACCATGCTTCCAGCTTCAAGTCCCATAGTCCTTTTACAGTCAGCATCAATGTGGTCCTGAAACTAGCGCCCAAAGTTCCTCCCAGAGGCAGAGTCCACAGCCTGGCTACGTATTATAATCACCCCAAGAGCTTTTAAAAAATACTCTTGTATCTATCTATCTATCTATCTATCTGATCATCTTTTAATGTAGTAAGTTTCAGACTTAAATGTGTATCCAAATGACCTGGAGGGCTTGTTAAAAGACTGGTGGGCCCCAGCCCAGCGCTTCTGATACAGTTACGTTGGATGGTTGCCTGAGAATTTACATTTCTAACAAGTTGGTGATGTTGAAGCTAGGGTGCTTCCTGTCCTTTTCTCTGCCTCCTCAGGTGAGAGGCAGATAGGCACATAGAGTGACCATAACTTCTTCAGCAGTCCTGTCCTGTCACTGTGCAGTGAGTACATGGCCTCATTTAGACATAGCAAAGCTGGGCACAGTGCTGCCTAAGGGCTCTAGCTGACTGCTCTCCCCATTTTTCTCCCCCAGGAAATTTCCCCTTGAGAGAAATATTGGTTCTAAAGCCAGGCAAAATCTGAATGCTCTACTCCAGTCATTTCTGGAAGGAATCCAGAAGGACCTTCTTTATGAATGTGGTATGTAAATGGATATAAAATACAGAGATACTTTAAAAACATTTGCCTGGCAACTTACAACCTTCAGAAAAAGAATGTAACAAATAGAACAAAAATATCCTTCTGTCCAGACAGCATGCTGTCTAGGAGCCCATTCCCGAGGAAGAATGGAGCATCTGAGGACCTCAGCTTGGTTCTCAGTGAGTTATCGTGAAATGGTAGGGAACTTGAGATCTTCAAATTAAATTCCCCTTGGGTTATTTGTGTTTTTATTTGGATAATTCAGGTTATAAGATCTTGAAAAGTTGAAAGATTGGGAGGAATTGTAATAGGAATAAAAGGTAAGAGACTAGCAGGGAAAAACTGCTGTTAGCACAAACAGCCCAGTCTATTGTGGTGATACTATAAAGTGGTGGTACTTAGGTATTTGATCTATGTTTTGTGATTGCCTCAGTAACAAGTGTTCCAGATAATTTTGTTTCCAAATCACAGTGAAGTATTTTTCTTTTTCTTCCATTTATGTCATTTGTTTCATTACTAATACTTCTTATGAGTTTTTATTATTGAAGTCGCTGTAGTCTATTTATGAGAATAGTATCTCAGAGACAGCAAGTCATGTTTGAGCAATGTTGGAAATATGTAATTATATTACGCCCCAGAAATCTCAGGCAAGTCTCAAGTGCATTGGTTTTTGTTGCTGTTGTTGACGAACATTTGGCTTCATAAAGGAAACATCTGGTCCCCATTTGGTTGTTCCTGGTTTACTGGCTGATCTTGTGTCAGTACTGCTTGGTCCATTCCCAAGCTACCCACCCAGGTCACCTCCACCAGTGGTCATCCCCCATCCCCTCCTTTCTACTTTTGGTCAGTAACCTGCAGTTTCTTTTTCTCCAGCCCACATGCCCCATCAGCAATTTCCACTCTGTGCTTAGTGTTCAGGATAGAAGGAAGGAGAACAGAGAAAAGAAAAATCAAGCACAGGTGGTTAGCAGGTGAAGGTTGGAACTTCTGCTAGATAGTTACCATTCAGGATTTAGGATGTTTAGGATTTGAAAGAAAATTGTTTGACTTTGAGTGAAAACGGACCCATTCTTGGGTAAATTTGTTTCCAATTCTGTAATTATTAAAAAGCTTACAAATAGTGCCAATTAAAAAATAGAGGCTAAGAGTTGGAAAATTACTACTTTGCAACCATCATAGTAATGATTGACGCAAAAATCATCCATGGTTGCTAAACTATTGTGTGAAAACTTGAAGACCAGAATTTTTACATTCTTGGAGAATTTCCCTGCAGATGACTTATATTAATTGCAAAGGGGAACATAGTAATTTTACAGTAGAGAAAACTGAGAGATACACTACCTAGTCCAAGTAATCAAAGTTAATATCACTGGTAATGGAGCAAACTGTTATCCTGTGTTTCCTGATATGAAGCACTGGGGAGGACCCAATGTCACTTGTGCCAAAATGTATAATCTGGTTCCTTTAAAGATTTTGTTTATTTATTAGTGGTTATGTGTGTACATGAGCTAGGGGAGAGACAGATGGAGAGGGAGAGGCAGACTTCCCACTGAATGAGAGAGCTTGATGTGGGATTTGATCCCAGGACCCTAGGATCATGACTTGAGCTGAAGGCAGATACATAACCAACTGAGCCACTGAGGTGCCCCTATAATCTGGTTCTAATCTAGAGGAAATATCAGACAAATGCACATTGAGAGACATTCTACAAAAGTCTATTGCATGAGCAATGGCTGAGACACTGGTCCAGATTGAGGGAGACCAAAGAGACAAGTAAACACTGGGTGATTTTGGATCAGACCATAAATTGGGGAAAAAAATGCTAGAAAGGACAATGTGTGGTAATTGGTGAAATTTGAATACAGATTGTATGTTGGATAATGGCCTTGTATCAAAGTTAAATCCCTTTGGGATGCCTGGGTGGCTCAGTTGGTTGGACGACTGCCTTCGGCTCAGGTCATGATCCCGGAGACCCGGGATCGAGTCCCGCATCGGGCTCCCAGCTCCACGGGGAGTCTGCTTCTCCCTCTGATCTTCTCCTCGCTCATGCTCTCTCTCACTGTCTCTCTCTCAAATAAATAAATAAAATCTTAAAAAAAAAAAGTTAAATCCCTTAAATATGATATTTTTATTGTAGTTTGGAAAGGAATGCTTCATTCTTAAGGGAAACTGAAGTATTTACAGGTAAGGGGGCATGATGTCTGCAACCAAATCTCAAAAGGTTTAGGAGGAAAATAAGTACATATATGTGCATTTATATGTATATGTGTGTTACACAAGGAAGAAAGATAAAATGTGGCAAAATTTTAACATTTGGAGAATCTACGCATTCTCTCCACTATTCTTGCAACTCTTCTGTTAAAAAAACAACAACAACAACAAGAAAAAAACCAACACCTTATAAATGACAATGGTGGGATGACAATCTGTGGTTTGAGGTATTGTGGTCTATTACCATTGAGTTTACTTTCTGAAAAAAATCATGTTGAAAGACCCTTATTCTGAATTCCTAATTTTGGTTTGAGGTCATAACATTATCAAAACTGTTAATCACAGAAGACTTCATATACATAAAAAGGAGGGAGAATAGTATAATAAGCTACTCTATGTACTCAGTATTTTTCCAGTCTTATTGAATCTATCTCCCCACCACTTTTTTGGGAGAAGGTATTCTGAAAGCAAATGCAAGATACCATGTTCCTTTAACCATTGATGCCTCAACGTTTTTCCCTGCACTCTTCCCCTCCCATAACGCCCATGCTGCTGGTGCACTTAGGAAAAGTAACAATTCCGCAATAAGAGATGATAGCATTTGGATATTGTTAGTATGATAGAATAGAAACCAGAGTTCTGAGGACATATCGACTTGACATATGCGGATTGTGCGCTTGTTTTAAGTTTGAAAAGCTGACTAAGCCTGGTAATTATAAATGGTTTAGAAAAAAGGATCTGAGAAGCTCCTTGTTCTTGTGTTTTCCCAACTCCTCCCCCTGTTTTTAAACCAAGAATTAAAATTCTTGAAGAAAACATAAAGATGGGTCTGGAGACAGTATTTTGATTTTACCTTCTTGATGTGAGCCTATTGAAACATTCCGAAAGTCAGAATGACCTGATTTCATCCTGCATGGCTAGAATTCCATATGCTTTAATTTTGGCATGGCATCTTTGATTTGGTAAGCTCAGAGAAGCCTTTTCTTGCTGAGCTGACTTTCTAATATTTTGTATAGAAATGGGCCAGATCTCTGGGGAGAAATAAGCCTTTTCCTGCATAGGATAGATTTGGATGACATTTGTTCTTTTAGGTCATGAGGGCACCATTAAGTTATTAACTATTATTTAGCATTGTGGTTTGATAGAAATATGCCCATTATGCAATTTAACAATGATGATGTATATACTAAAGTGAGGGCAAAACTCTTTGACAACTCTTAATAAATTAAGGAGGTATCTGAAGCATATATTGCAAATAAAATTCTTATACATAGCTTTTATGCTCCCATTACTAGATTATGCGCATCTGATCTTAGGCAGTTTAAATTTATGCGTAGATACCATCCCTTTATGATAGATTTTCTTATTGAAAATAAGAGTATAATGTTCTTGAGAGTTCTAATTTTAGGAATGTAATGTCACATTTTATAACTTGATTTACAATGAAATGAAGATTAAGACACATAAACTGATTTTATCCATCCTATGTGAAAATTGCCCTGGCTTGCATACTAATATATTTATATACTGCTTTAATCTATTACAATCTATTTAATCAAAACTAGATTTTCCATTGACTTAGCTCAATAGACAATTGAAAAGTTGATGAACTCAGTGTGATGGTGGAAGAAAGTGGAGGCTTAGTTTCATAAGTGCTCAGGCTCTGAACTCTGGACCTAACACTTACTGTCTGGGCAACCGCGGGTCAATTGTTTAACTTCCCAGGGCTTTGTTTTATTCCACTCTGAGAAGCTGTAGAAATTAAATGAGATGGTGCACATGGTAGCCATCAAATGTCTCCTCACCCTCTACAAGATCTATTCCATAGTGTGTGCCTCATGTTACAGGAATAATCATCTGTTCTTTAGAAATGGGAGTCCTAGTCTTTGATTCCTTTTTTCTTTGTAAAGAATATAAATTGAAGATTATCTGTTTAGAAATGTAAGACTCTACAAAGTGAATCCAGGAGAAATCACCCAAAGGTAGAGAACTCAGATTTAAAATAGAAGTATTAAAGCATGGCATTTCTTTCCCAAGGCTTACTGTTTTACCCAAGCGTGCTTGCAGCATGTGTCATGAGCATGTGGGCTTGTGGTAAATGGGCACACATACAATTTTTAATAATGTAGGGCGATTTCAGTGATGGGGTCCGAGAGGTGCTACGACAACTATCTCTTTTATGGAAGATGCAAGAGGGCTGTGGGATCCTCTCTGCTGATTTGTTCTTGGTAATCTCTTTGGGCTTTGTAGTCTTGTTCCTTACTTGTTCCTCCCATGGTTGTAGGACTGGATGGGTTTTGTTTCAGGGTGCCTCCCCAGAGTTTGATACCCTCCTGGCTCTGAAGTCTTATAAATCCTTTCCAATGATATCAATAAGCCTGAGGAAATTTCTGGTTGTCCCATTATTGAGCTTTAAAAAGGCATAATCTATTGCTTCTTGGCCTTTTGGCTAAGATCAAGTGTAGAAAGGCTTTAATCTTCTAGTAATGTCCGTAATGACCTCATCTGCCTGATGTCCCTGCTGGTCCTGACCTTGGCCATCCTGTTCTGAGAGTAGCCTTTCTCTGTCTCATACTCCCACTGCCCATCTTGATGTTCCCTGTTCCTCTTGCATTTCAGCCTATGCTCTAACTCTGCTTACCTGCCAATCTCTTTTTCCCTTCCCTTTCATTATTCCTTTGAACTTTGGCTGAACCACACTGGCTCTGTCAGCCTCAAGTTTGTAGAGTCCCCAGCAGCTAGGCTGCCTTCAAACAGCCCTGCCTTGCTTCTCCATAGTCAGAAAGTAGAGGATTGCCCTTTATGCCTCAGACTCTACCATCCTATCCTTAGGCTTTTTAGAGGCACATTATAATGTCCTTCTTGACTGGCCATTAGCATAGAATCAATTGTTAGATTTTAGTGGTGATAATTTCAATTATAATTATAGTTATCGTTATTTTTCTTTGTGCTCCCCCTGTATTTGTTATCTATTGGTGCGTAGCAAGTTTCCACAAGTTTAGTGCCTTAAAACAGCACATCCATCTCCCAGCTCTGTTAAGTCAGGAGTCTGGGCAGGACTTCTGGGAATTGAGAGTCTGCAAGGCTGCAGTTAGGCTGCCAGCCAGGGCTAGGTTCTCCTCAGAAGGCCTGAGGCTTGACTGGGGAAGGATCTACTTCCAGGCTTATACTGGCATATTATCAGCACATCACATGTTGCCAGGATTCAGAGTCTTGCAGTCTCGTGGACTGAAGATCTCCATTTCTTGTTGGCTGGAGGTCATTTTCTGGTCTTTAATACATGAACCTCCTCAATATGTTCCCTTACTTCTTTTTTTTTTTTTTTTTTAAGATTTTATTTATTTATTTGACAGACAGAGATTACAAGTAGGCAAGAGAGGCAGGCAGGGAGAGAGAGGAGGAAGCAGGCTCTCCACAGGAGCAGAGAGCCCGATGTGGGGCTCGATCCCAGGACCCTGGGATCATGACCTGAGCTGAAAGCAGAGGCTTTAACCCACTGAGCCACCCAGGCGCCCCTATGTTCCCTTACTTCATCACGGCCAGCAAGGGACAGAATTTCCTAGCAAGATAGGTATTAAAATCTTAATTGATAGAATCATAGAAATGACATCTCATTACCGTTGACATATTTTCTTGTTTAGAAGCAAGTTATAGATTCTGCCTGAACTCAAAGAGAAGCCATCACACAAGGGTATGAGTATCAGAAGGTGGGGACAGTTGGAGACCATCTTAGAGTCTGTTTTCCATACTCCTCCACGAAACTTTTAGCATCTACTTCAGTTAGCTTTTTGTTTGGAGCATCCCATTCCTCTTTAAAACTTTAGATAACACGGGGGCAGTAAAGCCTGGAATGGTCGTTGCTTTGCTCAGAGAAGAAATTGTTCTCCTCCCACCTACCAGAGAACTGTTGTGCTGTAGGAATGATGGTGTGGTAGGGAAGGGCAGTCTTTGGTCTTGGAGCTGTTATTGGGGAAGTCATGTCTGAATGAGAGGCTGCTGAGGGAGCTTCAAATAAGCAGCAGACGATATGCTTTGTGAATTACTTTTATGAAAGCCATTAAAAATTTTTAAAAATTGAAAGGTCTCATTTTTGGAAAAGTTTAAAAATCAAGCGAGTCAGGACAAAGCTATGAAATTAAGCTTGAAAATCAATGAAGGAGGGCATGTGATGTGATGAGGCCTGTGTGGTGGTATATGCAACTAAGGGATCCTTGAACCTTCCATCAAAAACTAATGATGTACGGTATGTTGGCTAATTGAATTAAAAAAAAAAATGCCAGTGAAGGTCCCAAAAGGAGAAAAACAAGGGGAATGAGAACTCTATCAAAGAGAAGCTATTTTCTCATGGGGGCAAATGGATTTTATTAAGGTGCCTTGTCAGTGTGTGAAGCATCATAAAGGGATAAGGGATTATTTAAGGGTTTAAGCCTCTATTTGTGTTATGTTCTTGTAAGTGATCTTCCCCATTTCAAACTTGTTTTTGACTAACTGAGAGGATGACAGATACCCGGAAACTGAAGGATTCCTGACCACTGACAATATTGTTCTGTGTGACAACAAACTGCGGGCTGAATTCTTGCTCTAAAATGGAGACTTTAGGATACGAAACTCCTCTGAGGACTTTTTCTCCCCCAGCGGTACATATTGATTTTTATTGCATGTTCTTTTCTTGAAACTCTGAACATCTTGATTTTCTTGGTTTTTACTTATCACCCAAAAGCTGTTCTCCAGTAAGAGAGATATCATCACAGTCATTAGCTACTTGTAATTAAGGTAAGACTATCCTAGTTTTAATAAACTGAGTTGGATCCTAGAGACAAGCGTTTATTTAATTTTTTTATTTTTTATTATTTTTAAAAGATTTTATTTATTTATTTATTTATTTGGCAGACAGATCACAAGTAGGCAGAGAGGCAGGCAGAGAGAGAGGAAGGGAAGCAGGCTCCCTGCTGATCAGAGAGCCCGATGCGGGGCTGGATCCCAGGACTCTGGGATCATGACCTGAGCCGAAGGCAGAGGCTTTAACCCACTGAGCCACCCAGGCGCCCCTAGAGACAAGCCTTTAATTTACATTTTTGTCTGATAAAATCAGCCTATATAAAATGAATGGAAGGGAGGAGTATGGACTTACTTTCTTAAAAGAGATTCTGTACCCCCATTGTGCCCCAAATCACGTGCTGTTTTCTCTTTGAAGTCTTTATAAACTTTCCAACAGATGCAGCTGTCCAACAGATTCTCAACACAACCCACTGCTCACTTTACCTATACTCCCCCCCCCTTTTTTTCTCTTTTTTTGGCTTCTCTCTAGTCTATATATTCTGTGAGGGAAAGATCTACTTTTAGGTTTATTTCCTCAATTTTGTCATTCTATTGAATAAGCATGGTGCCTTGCATAGCTCCTTCACATGGTTGTCAAATTCGGTCTGTTTCTTTACTGAGAGACTTTTCTTTTCCTTGGATTCCCCTCTTTACTCTAGCAGTTCTCAAAGTGTGGACCTAGCAACCCTGGGAGGTGGAGGTCCCTAAGACTTTAAAGGGTCAGTGAGGTCAAAACTACTTTCATAGTAATACCAATATTTTGTCTTTCCATTTTCCTTTTTTGACTGTTCATCAGAATTGCAGAGGGTACATGAGGAGTGATGACACCCTCACCTTGTGGCTTCTAGAATGTTGGGCCTGTGTATTTTGTTTCTCACTCTAGTTCAGTTCTCACAACTTTCCTGTTTGAGATTGGTTGTATGCATGGACCATTTAGGGGTACGCTCAGAACTTCACAGATGTATACGTTTTCTTTATCCAGTTCCCTCTTCTCTGTTGTCTTCACCACCACCCCTCACCCCCCAGCTGAGACGAGGCAGGGTAAGGCAGCTTTGCTGTCCTTCACTTGGTACAGCATGGCGGATGACAGTGCTTCCCTTCATAGCCTGTGGCCTCTGTGGTCACTGTGCCAGTGAAGAAAGGGCGGGCCATTGCTTTTTTCCTGCTGTTGTCTTAGTGCTCCTCCAGGCTCCAGCCTGCCCTGTCTGCAGCACATGCTCTGAGGACCAGACATGCTCCTGCTTTGGAAGTGTAGGGCAGGGATGGACAGCAGGGCTCCTCCCCCAGGTCTCCACAGTGACTGATGGGGAGGCACAGGGACGTGGCTCTTTCATACTGTCTGCTTGGATTGGGCTAAGTGGATTAAAAGAGGTTCCATCCTTTCAGGCAGTCCTCTTCCAAGTCCTCTGGCTGGAGAGAAGAGATCTCAGCTGGGGATGATTTGCCCTCCAGGTGACATCCGACAGTGTCTGAAGACATTTTTTGCTGTCACAAGTGGGAAGTTGTTATTGGCATCTAGTGGGTAGAGATTAGAGATGCTGCTAAATATGCTACAGTACACAGAATAGCCCGACCCCTGCCCTGAACAAAAAAGAATGATCTAGTCCGAAATATCAATAATGCCACGGTTGAGAACCCCTGAGCTATAGAGAGTGGACTTACCTTGGAGCTTTTCTCCTCCTTCTTCTCTTTCTTCTTCTCCTCCACCTCCTCCTCCTCCTCTTTCTCCTTCTTTTTTTTTACATTTATTTCATCTTGTCCAAAAATGGAGTTCCCCTCGACATTTTAATACATGATTTTTCAGACTGTCAGCCTCTATCATTAATGAGAAATATAGCTTATAATTTAGTTTTTAGTTACATTATCTTTCCCCTTTGGTTGAGAGTTCTTTTATTTTCAATTTCAGTTTCATTATATGAATAGATGTATATTTTTTTCAAAGAATTTTTTAGATTCACAGCAAAACGGAGAGGAAGAAGGACTTCCTATATACTCTCTGCTGATTTATCATTTCCTATATACTCTCTGCTGATTTATCGTTTATCATATACACTCCCAGCTGATTTATCTATTCACCTACTGAAGTACAAGTTGATTGCTTGCAAGTTTTGGCAGTTATGACTATAGCTTCTATAAACATTTTTGTGTGGACATGAGTTTTCAACTTACCTGAATAAATATCAAGAAGCACAATGACTGGATTGTATGGTGAGAGTGGGTTTAGTTTTGTGAGAAACCACAACACTGTCTTCCAGGGTGGTTGCACAATTTTACATTCCCACCAGCAATGAAGGAGAGTTCCTCTTGCTCTACATCTTTGCCCGTATTTGATGATGTCAGTATTCCAGATTTTTGTCATTCTAATATGTGTATAGTGGTATTATATTGTTTTAATTTGCATTTCAGTAATGAGATATGATATGGAGTATCTTTTCATATGCTTATTTGCTCTCTGAATGTCTTATTTGATGATGTGTCTGTTAAGGTCTTTGGTCCTTTTTTTTTTTTAAGATTTTATTTATTTGACAGACAGAGATCACAAGTAGGCAGAGAGGCAGGCAGAGAGAAGGGGGAGCAGGCTCCCTGCTGAGCAGAGAGCATGATGTAGGACTAGATCCTAGGACCCTGGGATCATGACCTGAGCCGAAGGCAGAGGGTTTAAACCACAGAGACATCCAGGTGCCCCTCTTTGGTCCTTTTTTTTAAAAAATTGAGTTTATTTTCTTATTGTTGGGTTTAAGAGTTCTTTGTGTACTTTAGATAACAGTCCTTTATCTTTATAAATGCATTTGCTGCAAATATTTTTTTCCTAGTCTTTATCTTGTCTTCTAATTCTCTTGACATTGTCTTTCACAGAGCAGACATTCTTAATTTTAATAAAGTCTGGATTATCAATTGTATCATGACTCCTGTCTTTGGTGTTGTATCTAAAAAGACATCATCATGCCCAAGGTCATGTATATTTTCCCCTTACTGACTTCTAGAAGTTTCAGTGTTTTGCATTTTACATTTCGGTCTATCATTCATTTTGAGTTAATTTTTGTGAAGGGTATAAGGTCTGTGTCTAGATTTTTTTTTTTTTTTTTTTTTGGCTTGTGGACGCCCAGTTGTTCACTACCATTTGTTGAAGAGACTATCTTGGCTCCATTGTATTTCCTTTGCTCCTTTGTCAGGTATCCGATGATTCTATTTATGGGAGTCTGTATCTGAGCTCTTCAATCTGTTCAGTTGATCTATTTATCTCTTCCCTGATACCACACTGTCAGATTACCACAGCTTTTGGTAAGTCTCAAAGCCTCCAATTTTGTTCTTCTTCAATATTATGTTCGCTGTTCTGGGACGTTTGCCTCTCTGTATAAACTTTAGATTCAGTTTGTTAACATCCATTTCATAACTTGCTGGGATTTTTGTTGAAATTGCATTCAATCTACAGATCAAGCTGGGAAGACCTAACATCCTGAGAGTATTGAATCTTATCAATGAACATGGAGTATGTCTGTTTGTTCAGTTCTTTGAATTAGTTCATCAGAATTTTGTAGCTTTTCTCACATAGATTTTGTACATATTTTGTTAGGTTTATACCTAATTTTAAATTTTTGTGTGTGTGATTTGTTTTTGTTCAAGACGTTTTAATCTTAATTCTCATCTGTGATTCTGGAAAGTTCTTTGTTATCATCTCCGAGTATTAGCTCTTCCCCTATCCCTCACTTCTTTCCTTTTTAAACCTTCTCAGACTGACATACAGTGAAGCTTCTTGTGTTTCTTATCTGCCAACTACCCATCCAGCCATGTTCACGTTCTTTCTTGCTCTTTCTCTCTCTCTCTCTCTCCCTTCTCTTATAGAATTTCTTTAGATTCATTCTCTACCTCAGCAGTTTTCTTTTAAGCGAGGTCTACTCTGCTTATTTAACCTACCAAACGTTTTTCACTCCAGGGATGGTAATTTTCATTAATATTTTGTAACTTCAAAAAATCCTTTTCCCGGGATGCCTGGGTGGCTCAGTTGGTTGAGCAGCTGCCTTCGGCTCAGGTCATGATCCCAACGTCCTGGGATCGAGTACCACGTCGGGCTCCTTGCTCAGCAGGGAGCCTGCTTCTCCCTCTGCCTCTGCCTGCCGCTCTGCCTGTGCTCGCTCTCTCTCTTTCTCTGACAAATAAAATCCTAAAAAAAAAAATCCTTTTCCCATAGTATCTTATTGCTTCAATATGTTTTCTAAATTATTGTAAAACATTATTTTCTAGACCTTTAAATTCATCTACAGTTCCCACTTGTTGAAGTGTCAACTTTGGTGTTTGCTGATTAACCTTGATGGTGATTTATTTCTTCATGTGGTCTTGGATATTTAATTTTGCTAGCTCATCTTTAGTGAGAGTTTCCCATATGTCTTGGGCTGGGGAAGAGTCCCTAAGGACAGAGATTTTCATGTGTTTACTGGATCCCTAGGGATTGTAGGGGTCCTGGATCACTTTTTAGATTAACTATTCATCTGGAGTTCTTAAACTGTGAATGTAGAAAAATAAAATTTAGACACTTCACCTTGTGTAAACTTAGAATTTCTGTTTCTCACAGGTGATTTTTTTTTCTTTTTTTACATTCAAGATCCAGGGCACCAGCAAACATCTTTGCTCTTTGACTGGGCTAGTAAGCAGGCTTTGTATGGTCTTAAGTTTCATTGACAAGAGTGTTCTTTAATGTGTTGGGCTTCACTCTGGCAGGGAGGTGTGGATGGAGGTCAGTACCTGTTCTTCTTCTTTGTATAGACCCATTGCCCCTAAATCTGAGATTAAAGCCCCATGTGGGGGCGCCTGGGTGGCTCAGTCAGTTAAGTCTCTGCCCTGGCCTCCTGATCCTGCGTTGGAGGCCCCTGCTCAGCGGGCAGTCTACTTCTCCCATCGCCCCCCGCCCATCCCTGCTTGTGCTCTCTCTCTCAAATAAATAAAATCTTGAAAAAGAAAAAAAAGTAAAGCCCAGGGGATTGCTGAGGCTCTGGCTTTGATATTCTTTGGTTTTTGGAATCTGGGAAATATTTGTCTTTTGGAGCTCACCTATGTAATTACATGTATTTTTTTTCCTGGAATTTTATGTGCCTGTGGTGGGAAGGGTGCATCCATATCAGCTCTGTGCGTACTATGGTCAGAGGCCTGAATTCACATTTGAGGAGATCACTCACCCATACCAGTTGTTTTGGCATGTGAATACTTCTTGATCCTCTGTTTTTTTCTTTTGAAATTATTTGTTAAGCTCATTGCTATATTGCAATTAACTATTATTTGAAAAAGCAGTATGGTATGAATATGATGGCACATATCCCAGCTTCTCCATAAACTCAGGAAGGTGTTTGATGATGTCTTTGTTTTCAAAGCACTTGTTTTAATTTCTTTAAAGCCTTAAAGAAGAAACCTACCTTCTATAAATCCTGATTTTTATCCCCATTGAGTATATGAAGATATTGAGATTAAGTTGTTACATTCTTTGCTATGACAAAAGATTTTCAGTGAAGGAGGCAGTGCGATTAATTCCTTCACTGATGTTAGAGATCGGTTCATAGGGGCGCCCGGGTGGGTCAGTCATTAGGCACCTGCCTTTGGCTCAGGTCATGATCCCAGGGTCCTGGAATTGAGTCCCACATCGGTTTCCCTGCTCAGTGGTGAGTCTGTTTCTCCCCCTGTTTCTGCCCCTCCCCCTGCTCATGTGCTTCCTCTCTCTCTCTCTCAAATAAATAGATAAAATCTTAAAAAAAATCAGTTTATAGACTGGCATTTTCTAAATATTTTTTTAAATTTATTTATTTGTCAGAGAGAGAGGGAGAGAGAGCACACGAGCACAGGCAGACAGAGTGGCAGGCAGAGACAGAGGGAGAAGCAGGCTCCCTGCCAAGCAAAGGAGCCCGATGTGGGACTCGATCCCAGGATGCTGGGATCATGACCTGAGCCGACGGCAGCCGCTTAACCAACTGAGCCACCCAGGCGTCCCTAGACTGGCATTTTCCATAGGACTGTCTAATACAGTGATATGCACTACATGGACCTACTCTTTCGCTTCATAGTACATTGTGAACGTTTTCTCATGGAAGATTATTATTTTATGATTTAACAATTGTCTTTTAATTATTATTTATTCCCAGGTATGCAACTGCTGAATCAAAGGATGTGCTCATTTGATAATCTGGTGTTGCCCAATTTTCCTCTAGAAAGATCACACGGACTTGTGCTTTCACCAGCACTGCTCTGATAACATCTAGCAAAACTTTTCTACAAAAATAAATTTCAAACTGTAGATAATCTAACAAAGGTTTTCTCAGCCTGGCTCACAGACATGTGTGCTCTCTCTTCCAATTTATCATTTGCCCCAGGTTCGTGAGACCTACTTTTCTGGGTCTAGAACAGTGTTTTGCAAAGTGTGGTCACCTGGCCAGAATATTAGCAGCCCCTGGAACGTGTTAGTAATGTTTGGTTGGATTCCCCTCCAGACCTCCTGAGTGGTGTGTGTGTGTGTGTGTGTGTGTGTACCTCAGCAATCGCCTTAATCACTTCCAGGTGGTTCTGATGAAGGCAAAGTTGGAGAACCACGGGGCTTGAGGCCACATTTCTTTGTATAACTCAAGAGGTCAGTTCCAGTTTTTCACTCCCACATCCTTCTTCATTCAGGTCAAAGAAATTGAATTCCTCAGGCTTGATTTATTACAGTCTCTTCCAGCTTTTCGTTCCTCCTTCTCTGTGTCTCTTGGTAGCACAGTTTGACTGCTGATGGCTGCTCTCATGTCTTCATTGCACTGACCCAAATGCAGAGCTGAGTCGATTTTTCTTAACTCAGACACATACAGTCCATTCACGTGAAAGATATTTGAATGCGTGGGAACTGCAGGATGATGATTTGGAATAATGGAAGAAGTTCATGTCCCAGGAAAACAGATAGCTTAAAATGGAACAAGAGATGTGCCCAATCTAAAATCCTTGGCCATTCCTTCTTCATCCTCTCATTTTTCTCTCATGTTTCTCTCCTCCTCCTGCTGGGGTTGTTATTTGTAATAGAGTGAGCAAGTGAGAAATTCCTTTTGTTTCCTTGTCTTCTGTAATAACCAGCATTTTTATTGCAGGCAATAGAACCTCTTCACCTATTTTAGGATAAAAAGGGATTTAACTATAGAGTATGTGGCAGCTTTCAGAATTACGCGAGGGTGCCAGGGGAACAAGCTTTCTTTTGGCATTCAGTCACAGGTAATATATCCTCATTTTTTAAAATGTCTGTCCTCATTTCTTTCATTAGGATTTTCTAAATTTGTTTGAACATGCTTTTTTTTTTGTAGTCACAAATTAATATCCAATTGAGCGTTTATCATCTCTTGTGAATTCATGGCAATTTTCGGGTTTTGCTGTCCGTTGATTTTCCATTCTTCCTGCAGAAGGTGCACTAACCCGTGCCGATAGGAGGGCAGTGGTTTGAAGACGTGGGTCACATTGCTGCTGAAAGGCTACACTACTACCACGGAGGCAGTCGAGCCTTTCTTTGATGAAATGTTTGACATTGAGCTTTTTCTTACCTTTCTTTCTTTTTGGAGTCTCTACCAAGGCCCTGGGATGGAGGGGGTTTCAGATTAGAGCCCTGTTCGGTGGTCACTTTTTGCTGGCAAGCAGTGCCAGACCTTATGACAGGTCTCCATCCTCTGCTAAACGCAGCAGGCTGATCCTTAAGCCGGGGCTCAACATTTCTAAGGCTCGCGGAGGGCCTGCCTCTATAAAACGGGGATATTAATAATATGAGGGTAAATCTCTCAGCAGGAAAGTTCTCTAGGAACAGGCTTTTCAACTATCTTGTATTAACAGTCTTTTAGATTTTCCAACATCCTAGGTTTAAACTTGTTACCGGCGACAGTACACTTCTGGTGATGACGGGGTCACTCTGCCACCTTGTGGCCATGCTCGAGAACTGTACTTCCCCAGTGACAGCTTTTTTTCCCTTACGTCCTTGTACATTGCAAATCTGGCATTGGTCACCCTGGATAGTTTCTGCCTTTGCCTTTGAGAACCATTATGATTTGAAGAGATATGTTACTTCTTCCATTTGGCACATGCCAAAAAAGACTTAATAACAGTTTTAAACAGATATATATATATGTGTGCCAGAAATTTTTATTTCCTGTGCAAGAGCATCTTGGCATATTTGGTAATGTGTGTTCAAAGTCAGAATGGGCGAATGTTATGTCCCAAATCTGTTTCAAGGATGTTCTGGGGGATCTTGTAATTTTCCCAGAGATATGAGTGAATGTTATATAGTATATAGTTATATATAGTAGGTGTTAGTTTTAGATTATGATATTATCATTGTTTTAGGTCACAGTCCTTTATTTCTCTAAATTACATTGAATTAGTTGTTCAGCTGGAGAGAAAACTCAATCTCAGTTATTACTAAGATAACTTTGCCCACTCCCTGGGCTCGTATAAGAATTCCAGGCTAATGCAATGCACAGATTTGGCATGGGGCCCAATCTGCTGTCCACCGTCAGTTCCATCATGATGTTCCCACAGTCTGAGATGCCACAGCTGAAGACCAGAACATCATGCAGTCCAAGTCAGGTGACTGTCCCAGCTACTCACACCACTGGCCACTCTGGTGAGTCGTGTCCATTCCTTGTAGGCTTTCTGGACTGGTCCCTCCCATTACCCATGTAGGTACAGTGGGAATGGGGTCTGGGTTTCTGACAGAGTACAGTCCCTTAAACTCGGTCCTTCCTTGGCCTTCAAGAATATCCATTTCTAGTCCCTTCTGACATTGGCTTTCTTCCACAAACTACTGTCCGAATGGAAACTTTCATGGATAACTTGCAACCATGACCCTGTGATACGCAAAACCAGTAAAAATCTCAGGTGACTCTGGCCTGGGAGTCCAGAACTCCACACACACAGTGGCGTACCTTCTTGGGAGGAAGAAGGAAGAATGCTGATGGCAGCTGCAGAAGAAGGCATGAACTGACATCTCAGTAAATCACGCTGCTCTGTTGTGTTCGCTGAGGCCAGTGCAGGACAAAAGCATCTCCTCACGTGGGTCAGCCCTAACCATGGAAGGTGCTTGTTTCTTGAATTTCAACCGCAGGCTGAGCACTGTGCAGGGTTCTAGCCACATGAAGACCTCATGGTCCCCAGGAGCTGATGCGAATGGGCCCTAATGCCAGGAGGCGTACACCCAGAGGTGTGCAGAAATGCCTAAGGAAGTGAGAGTTTCACTGGCAGAGCAGAAAAAGCTACCCACAGGAGGTGACATTTGAATGGGGAATTGAGTTTGCAGAGGTGCTTCACAGATGGAAAAATTGGGGCACTTAGGGACCTGGGGGCAGTGGGATCTGTAGGAGCACAGGTCTGAGTACTGGAAATGCATGGTTGATCGCCAGGAATCCACATGCAGGAGCTATCTGGGGGTGCCAGGTGAGGACAGGTGAGCTGGTTTGGAGCCTTATCCCAGAGGACTTCATTTGCAGTATTAAGAAAATCTTCATTTATCTTTTGAGCCCACAAGTCGCAGTCCATTTGCTTTGCATTGGATTCCTATGGGTTTACTTAGGGAAATGCACCAGTCCCTCAGGGCTGACTGTGCTTCTGCCTTTTTCTCTCCAGTTCAAGAAACTGTAATTAAACTGGGAGGGAGCCTTGTGGAACACAGCTGGGAGGGAGAGGAGACCAAGAAGCGGAGTGGGGGTGGTGGGAGAGGTGAGTTTGCAGCTGTTGGGGCAGGCCACACAAGAGGTGTTCAGGGACTGATCTCAGGCAATGCCTGGGGAAGAGAGGGATGAGAGAGGCAATGTGGAGGTAGATTCAAGGGCTTATAGGTCTGAGATTAGATACACAGGGTGAAGGAGAAATAAAAGATTAAAAAGCTTTCAAGATTAGACAGCTGGCTGGATGAAAATCCCATTGTTTGATCCCAAAGGTAAGAGAAGAAGTACTTTCGGAGATCAGGGTAATGAGCAAAGGTCTTCAAAATGGCTATGACAGGGTGGCTGGCGACTTGTGGGTTAGTTTTAGCTGAGTGGTGTAAAGGGAGCTGAAGCAGCTGGATTAGACTAATTATGGGATAAAGAGAGCTGAGGAGGTAGAGCGAGTGAATATAGGCTGTTTTGTCAAGAAATTCACGCAAGAGGGTCAGGAGATGAGAGGACAGCTTAGCATCCCCTTTATCAAGGGGAGATTTGGGGATGTTTAAGGGCTTGGGGGGCAAAAGCCAATGGAAGGGGAGAGACTAAAGCTGTGAAAAACAGGATAATTAATGGTACAATCACCCAAATGAGACGAAGTCACTAGTTTAGGTTACCCCTGTGGTTCCCATTTGGGTTCCCATAGTCATTTGGAAATAGTTTTGGGGACTAGGGACCAATCTGGCTGAGAATCTACTGAAATGGGGTAGAAATCCCTTGGGATCTCCCTGGGCTGAATGTGTAGGAAGTAACAGAGGGGGTCCTAGGCTCATCTGCAGACAGCAGTTTGGTCTCCCAGACTATCAGGATCCTTTTGGAGGGAGCCATGTGTAATTCAGGTTTAAAAAAAAAAAAATTCCACAGCACCACTCAGCCCTCCCTGTGCTGGGACACACTTATATCCACCTCCCAGGTGTTTGTTTCTGTCACAAGAATGCTTCGGAGCTCCCCAGCTCCCCAGCTTCTTTGTAGGAAAAAGGAATGACTTGGTCCTGTGTCATTGCTTTTGTATTCAATACCATGTTATTAGGAGCAATGGAGAATTTCCAGATTAACAGTTTTTATTAAATCTTTTGGAAATCTCAGTAATCTCTTTAATTTGAAATTCTTTAATTTTAACTGATCACCTTAAAAATGAAAACAATTTTGTTCTGATTTTTATGTCTACCCAGTAACTAGATTGCAAACACTTTGAAGAAAGGCCTTCTCTTATGTTTACTCCTTTGATGTCCTCTACATCGGATGGATGTGACAGAAATCTCTTACTTAGGTTTGTACCAGAAATGCCTCTGTAGCTTCTTTTTGCTCTTGTCTGTGTTCGTGACAATTGTTAACCTGAGTTTTCTTCTCATTACTCTAGAGGCCAACAGCATGTCTTTTTCACTCCGTGACAATTTAGGGATTGAACTGGAAGTTACAAAAATGACATTTGCTCTGAAGGATCATTTACAAATTCAAGACATCCTTTTCATTTGAAAGAAAGTTAATTAGGATCCTTTTCCTTTCCTTTCCTTTCCTTTTTTTTTTTTTTTTGAGTCAAGTTGATACTATAAACACAGAGCTTTATTGCCTGTTTTGAATTACTCTCTCGTTTTAAAGTGCAGAGTTTAACTTTTATTGTTCTTTACCTGTCCCAAACAAACACAGCTTGAAAGCCAGAAGAACTGAAATCATTCTGGACCCTTGAGTTGCTGGACCATTTATAGTCTGGGCATCTTTGTCTCTGTTGCCAGATTCAGTCTGGTTTTCATCGGCTGTGGGAAGCCTACATTTTGCAAATCGGAAACTCAAACTTAGAGAGCACATAAGATTACAGATACTGTTGCTTAATTTTTTCTACTTGCATAGCTGTGACATATGCAGCGAATACTTCCCCACTCCTGCTTGGTATAGAGAAAGGACTTTGGGATCTTACTTTTGTTTGTAGTAGTGATAATTTTGGCATCTTGGTTCTTAAGACGTTTTCTTGAATTTTTCTCTCATCACACTTGCTTTGATAGGAACTAGGAGGGAATGTTATCTGAACTATGGGTGCTTTATTGAATAAGTATTCTTCCCCTTCTGAAGAGACCTAGATAAATTTATTGATTGTTAGCTTACATCCACAAGGCTTTTCTCTTTTTAAAATTCATTGACAACAAATCCCAAACAAAGTCCTTCAAATTATGAAGTGACAAAGGTAGAAGGCATATTGGTACTGCCAAACTCTTTTCAGTGCTATCTGAATCCAAGATAATTTTCTAAGGAGAGTTAAAGGAACAAGCTTATCTAATGCCTCTTGGTGGAGTAATTAAACTATAGTTTTGCATGGAACTACAGATGTATATGTGTATATAATGGGATGATTGTTAAGTTATTCAAAACTATTCTGCCAAATAATTTACCATAAAGATAGAATAGTAATTGTGTTATTTATTTATTTATTTATTTATCAATCATCATATCCAGGCAAGGTTTTTCTACATGAAAGGGGATCTAGTTTTTTGTTTTGTTTTAGTTTTTTTTTTTTTTTGGCAATAAACTTGTGTGGTTTGTATATGTCTAAAACTGACACAGCTGAAACAAAGACTCACAACTAACTTATCAAATTAACACATGAACTTCATATGTTTCTGCTCACACGGTGTCCATGAAGTCCTCAGAGGACCTTGAAAAGAAAGAGCCAGGAATGTGTCTGGGGTGGTTGAAGCACTGTAAAGAAGCCCGTGTACCTGGAGGGGGGGAGTGAAGGGGAGAACGGGACAAGGGGAGGCTAGGAGGTTGAGGGCCTGATGAGTAGACTTGAGAGCTAGTAGAGAAGATTTTGGATTTTACTTTGAGAACCAAAGCTATAAAGGATTTTGACAATAGAAGTAACATCTAGCATACATCTAAGATCTAACACACATCTTAACAGTATTGCTCTGGCTGGTTTTTTTGGGAACTGACTAAAGGTGGATGATAGGTGAGTTAGTTAACATGTAACTTGACTCAGTGGGTAGCAGTTTAAGTGGTGAGAGCTAGTCAGATTTTGGAGATCGAACTGCTAGGATTGACTGATAAGACTGAATTTGGGGTATGAGAGAGAGATACCAAGGATCCCTCTAGGGATTTTACCTGAGCAAGTGGAAGGAAGGAACTGCCATGAACTTGGAGGGAAGACTGGAAAAGTAGGTTTGGGCAGGCGAGAGTTGGAGGAAGGGATCAGGAGTCTGGCTTTGGAAATACGGTGCCTGAGATGTCTATTAAACATCCTAGTAGAGATGTTGACTAGGCTTTTGGATGTCTGAGTTTGGAGTTCAGGGGAAAGAGCTGGTCTTGTTATAGAAACTTGAGAGTTATCAGCATTTGGGTGATATTGAAAGCTGTGACACCAGCTCACAACCCCAAAGGAATAAGCAGAAGTATAGGAAAGAGGTGGCCAAGGATTCAGAGTCCAGGGAGGAGGACTACCAGAGACTGGGAAGGAGCAATCAGGGAGTTAGGAGGAAAAACAGAAGAATTAATACCATAGCAGCCAAGTAAAAATTTGTTTCAAGGAAGAGAGAATTATCAACCCTGTGAGATGTGATCAGTTAGATAAGGATTACCTCTGTGTGGGCTCCTTTAAAAGCAGAACTTGCAGACAAGTTCCTGGGTACAGACATTAAGTTGGGAGGTGATCCCAGGAGTAGGAGTGAGAGAATGGGGGAGGTGAGGCCATGGAGGAGGAATGCCGATAAAGGGTGTGTTATCAAGGTGGCTGCTTCTGACTACAGGGGTCAGCTTCACTGCCACATCTGAGAAGGGTGCTAGGACAGTTCTTGGTTGAGGGTTTTGTTGTGATGTTAACTCCCCTCTGCTGCACTTGGCAGGCTCCCATGGAAGAAAGCCTTGAGTCAGAAAAGCAGAGAGAAATGATAAGCCATGTTGTCAGTGAGCATAGAAGTTTGTATCACAGCAGTGGTTGAGATCAGAGGTGGGCCCAGGGAAGGCAATGCAGACCATCACAAGTGTCTGCTGCTTCTTAGACTGGCTGCTGTCAGATTTTTACAAAGTAGATGAATTTGACCTTGAGAAAGCCTTTGGTGGAGGGCCTGGCAAGCCCGATTGGAGTAGGTTAAGGAAAGGAGAAGAGGGACTGGAGAAAGTGTAATAGGATAAAAGGAGAGTGCATTAAGAGACTGCTGGGGAAGTGGGATCAGAGAGGTTTGTCTATTTAAGATGGGAAAAGTACCAGCATTTAGGCTGGTGGGAGTGGTTCCATAGACAGGAAACTGTGTATGAGGAGAGAAAGAGGAGTGAATGGAACAGTGTTCTGGAGTGGGTGTGTCTAATGCCTAAACGGGGCATTGGCCATAGGTGGGAATGTGGACACTTCACTGGTAGTAAAGGGAGACAAATACCTGGAAAGTGGTTCCTTTCTGGTCCTTGGTTCCTTGCCTGTGATAGAGGAACAAAGTCATCAATCCAGAGCAAAGAGAGCAAAGAGCTAAGAGGGGAGCATTGGGACTGTGGGATGTTTGGGCAGTTTGGGAAGAAAGGGGAAGGGGGGTGTCCTCTGGGACTGCAGCACTGGGAGTGGGGAGTGGCCTGTGGTGAGCTCTTGGTTACTGCCCTTCCAGGAGGTAAATGCAGAAAGTGAGAGTAAGCATTTAGAAACTTTTCAGCAGTTGACATTGCTGAGATATTTTAATAGTATTTTGCAAAAGTATTGGTCTGTAAGGGATTGGAAATAAGAACACCTGGCCCTGCCCAAAAGATAGTTTGTGAGGCTTGGGCTGGGAGAGGGGGCTGAGGGAGTGAACTGGGAAACGGGGAAAGATTGCCACAGGCATTGGGAATCCTTCTTTTTTATTTCTTTTTTAAAAATTTCTTTTCAGCATAACAGAATTCATAGTTTTTGCACCACACCCAGTGCTCCATGCAATGTGTGCCCTCCATAATACCCACTACCTGGCTCCCCCAACCTCCCATCCCCCACCCCTTCTTGTTTTTCAGAGTCCATAGTCTCTCATGGTTCATCTCCCCCTCCAATTTCCCTCAACTCCCTTCTCCTCTCCATCTCCCCATGTCCTCCGTGTTATTTGTTATGCTCCACAAATAAGTGAAACCATATGATAATTGACTCTCTCTGCTTGACTTATTTCACTCAGCATAATCTCTTCTAGTCCTGTCCATGTTGATACAAAAGTTGGGTATTCATCCTTTCTGATGGAGGCATAATACTCCATAGTGTATATGGATCACATCTTCCTTATCCATTCGTCCGTTGAAGGGCATCTTGGTTCTTTCCACAGTTTGGCGACCGTGGCCATTGCTGCTATAAACATTGGGGTACAGATGGCCCTTCTTTTCACCACATCTGTGTCTTTGGGGTAAATACCCAGTAGTGCAATTGCAGGGTCATAGGAAAGCTCTATTTTTAATTTCTTAAGGAATCTCCACACTGTTCTCCAAAGTGGCTGCACCAACTTGCATTCCCACCAACAGTGTAAGAGGGTTCCCCTTTCTCCACATCCTCTCCAACACACGTTGTTTCCTGTCTTGCTCATTTTGGCCATTCTAACTGGTGTGAGGTGGTATCTCAATGTGGTTTTGACTTGAATCTCCCTGATGGCTAGTGGTGATGAACATTTTTTCATGTGTCTGATAGCCATTTGTATGTCTTCGTTGGAGAAGTGTCTGTTCATATCTTCTGCCCATTTTTTGATATGATTATCTGTTTTGTGTGTGTTGAGTTTGAGAAGTTCTTTATAGATCCTGAATCCTTCTGAGGCTCCTGGCCAGGAATGTAACTGCAAGGCTACTCAGCTCACCGGGCCTTTTCTCCAGACTTGCTCAGCCGTGTTGCGATAGGAAGTCAACACGGTGGATGGAGAGCTGGCTTTGACCAGAGTGCGGTTTTGCTAAGTGGGTCTGAGGCTGCAGAAAGATGAAAGTTTGTGTAAGGAGCGTGCAGTGAGCCGCAAAGCTGTGAGCTGGGGAAGGAAGGAAGCAAACCTGGGGGAGGCGGAGGGACACTGGTAAGGGACTGGGATCCAGGAAATGTAGATCCTGGAAGAATGGAGGGTGGTTTAGAGCGGGGACTCCAAGAGGAGTGAACTAGAAATATAGGAAGTGGTGACGGAGAGAGCCGGATTCTTGGTGATGGGATTCATCACAACACTGAATCTGAATGTGTTATTTTGCAAGTATACAATGGACAGTTTTGAAGCCACTGGAAGTCATGTTGTACTATATCTTTATGGACACAAAAATGCTCATGATATGTTAAGTGAAGACAAAGTAGATTACAAAACAATTCACAAAATTAAGCTAGAAAATTTACAAATTTACAAAAATTTACAAACACCAACACTTGTTGAAAAAGATTATCTTTTCTCCGTCAGATTGCCTTGGCACTTTTGTTGGAAATTAATTGACCATATGTGTGTGGGATTATTTCTGGAATCTCTACTCTCATTAAATTATCTTTTTGTCTGTCTTTACATCAGTACCACACTGCCTTGATTACTATATGTGTGTGTATTGCAGTCAGGTAGTGTAAATTACCCCACTTTGGTCTTTTTCAACACTGTTGTAGGTAATTGAGGTCATTTGCCTTTCCATATAAATTTTAGAATTAGCATGTCAATTTCCATGACTATGTTCTCCCTGGATTTTCTTGTACAATGCAGTATGGCAAGAAAAAGAAATGAAAGTCATACAAATTGAAAAGGAAGAACTAAAACTCTCCTTGTTTGCACTTTCATACTCATGGTGATTCCTCATGTGGCTTATGAGAATTTTGCGAGTTTATCTTCAGTGAGAGTTGCCCCAATACTCCATACCTTGAAGATCCATATGTCCTGAGCTATGAATTGAAATCTAGAGAAAAGGTACTAGAAGTAGTAAGGGAGTCTAGCAATTTCACAGGTTGTAAGATAAAATATACAAAAAATAATTTTCTATGTTACTAGCAATTAAAACAATAATATTGAATTAAATTAAATAGAATTAAAAACAATACTTTGTACAGTAGCATTCAAAATGTGAAATACTTAGGGATTAAGGTAACGAAAGATTGTAATGTTGAATCTCAGAGAGAGAGAGAAAGCATTCTGTCTTTTATGATTAAGTCTGATGCTACCTCTAGGTTTGCTGTAGTTGCCCTTTGTCGGGTTGAGACAGTTGCCTTCTATTCCTAGCTTGCTGAGTATTTTGATCAAGAATGGATGTTGAAGTTTGTCAACTAATTCTCCTGCATCTATTGAGAAGATTACTTAGTTTTTCTTCTTGAGTGTTAATATGTTGAGTTACATTGATTTTGAATGTTAACCCACTTTTGCATTACCTGGATAAAGGCTACTTGGTCTTACATATTATCCTTTCTTTTGTATTGTTGGATAAAATTGTTAAGAATTCTTGTGTTTAGGTTCTTGTTCATGAAAAATATTGGTCTAAGTTTTCTTAATGTTTTTGTCCAGTTTTGGTATCAAAATAGTTCTGGCTTCATAAAATGAGTGGGGAGATGTTTCTTTATCTATTTTCTTAAACCGCAAAACTGCTATTATTTCCCTTTTAAATGTGTGGTAGAATTTCCTAGTGAAGGCTTCTGGTTCTGGAAGTTTTTATTTAAAACTACAAATTCGGGGTGCCTGGGTGGCTCAGTCGTTAAGCGTCTGCCTTCAGCTTACGTCATGATCCCAGGGTTCTGGGATGGAGCCCCGCATTGGGTTTCCTGCTCCAAGGGAAGCCTGTTTTTCCCTCTCCCACTCCCCTGCTTGTGTTCCCTCTCTTGCTGTGTCTCTCTCTGTCAAATAAATAAATAAAATCTTTTTATTTATAACAAATAAATAAAACTAAAAAATCAATTTATTTAAATAAATAAAACTACAAATTCAATTTTTTAACCGATATGAGCCATTTGGATTGTTTGTTTTTGCATACAAAAAGCTAAAGATATTTTTTGTAGTAAAGCATTTGACACAAGATCTGCCTCTTGGCATATTTTTAAGCATACAATATAGTATTAGGCCCTCAGTTAAGCATAGGCCCTCTGTTGCACATAAATATTCAGAACTTACTTATTTTTTCATAAATGAAACTTTGTATACTTCGACCAACACCCCTTCATGTCTCCCTTCCCTCAGCCTCTCCTCCCCCAGCCCTTTGTAACGACCGTTCTACTCTCAGCTTTTATGTTTGATTATTTTAGATGCCACTTAGAGGTGAGATCATGTAGTATTTGTCTTTCTGTGTCTGCATATGTGTTAGCATAATATTTTCCAGGTCCACCTATTTTGCAAATGGAAGGATTTATTTTTTAAGTCTGAATAATATTCCATTGTATGATTATACTACATTTTTTTCTATCCATTCATCCATTGATAGACATTTAGGTTATTTCCATATATTGCCAATTGTAAATAATGCTGCAATTAACATGGGAGTGCAGACATCTCTTTGAGACCTCCATTTCAGTTATTTAGGATATATAACCAGAAGTGGGATTGTTAGATCAAATAATAATTCTATTTTTAATATTTTGGGGAAACTCCAAATTGTTTTCTGTAGTGGCTACACCAATTTACATTCTCCCAACCACTCCCTCTTGTTCACATTCTCACCAACACTTGTTCTTTTTCCTTCCTTCCTTCCTTCCTTCCTTCCTTCCTTCCTTCCTTCCTTCCTTTTTTTTATAATAGCCAACCTAGCATCTTTGAGCTCACTGAGTAGATACCATGAGCAAAGCTCACCCTTCTGAGTTGAAAAAATTTATGGACAAGAAATTATCATTGAAAATAAATGGTGGCAGATATGTCTAAGGAATATTGTGGGGGTTTGATCTATTTATGAATCTTGTGATAGATGAATGTGTCAGATGGCAACTAGTGAGCAACAGAACAATATTGGAATGGTGGTAATACGAGGAGATAGTATCATCATGTTATAAGCCTTGGAACCAGTATAAACAATGGGTGTGTTCATCAGAAGAATCAGCTGCTTCCACATGTCCCCTCTCCATAGAATCTGTTTTACTACAATGTCAAAATCAGGTCGTGTGCATTTTCATATTGAACTTTTTTGTTAAATAAACTTTTGTAATAGTAAAAAAAAAAAAAAAAAGAATAGCCATCCTAGCAGGTGTGAAGTGGTTTGTTTTTCCCTGATGATAAGTGGTTTTGAACACCTTTTCTTATACTTTTGGCCATTTTTATACTTTCTTCAGAGAAATGTATATTTAGTTTTTTGCCTATTTTTAATCAGAATTTGTTTCTTTTGAATTTACGAGTTCTTTATACAGTTTTAGGCATTAACCCCTTATCAGATATACAACTTGTGAATATTTTCTCCTTTTCCTTAGTTGCCTTTCTATTTTGTTAATTATTTCCTTCACTGTGCAGAAGTGTTACAGTTTGGTGTAATCCTACTTATCTATTTTTTGCTTTTGTTGTCTCTGCTTTTGGTGTTGTAGCCAAGAACTCATTGCCCAGTCTAATGTTTAGAAAGGCCTTCCCCGGGGCACCTGGGTGGCTCAGTGGATTAAGCCTCTGCCTTTGGCTCAGGTCATGATCTCAGGGTCCTGGGATGGAGCCCCGCATCCGGCTCTCTGCTCGGCAGGGAGCCTGTCCTCCCCCCCGCCCCACCTCTCTGTCTGCCTTTCTGCCTCCTTGTGATCTTTCCCTGTCAAATAAATAAATAAAATCTTAAAAAAAAAAAAAAAAAGAAAGGCCTTCCCCTATAGTTTCTCCTAAGAGTTTTGTTTCAGGTTTTATGTTTGTCTTAAATCATTTTTAAAAATATTTTATTTATTTATTTGACAGACAGAGATCACAAGTAGGCAGAGAGGCAGGCAGAGAGAGAAGCAGGGCGAAGCAGGTTCTCCACTGAGCAGAGAGCCCAATGCAGGGCTCGATTCCAGGACCCTGAGATCATGACCTGAGCCAAAGGGAGAGGCCTAACCCACTGAGCCACCCAGCTGAGTCTTAAATCATTTTGAGTTTACTTTTTATAGTCCAATTTCATCGTTTTGGATGGGGACATCTAGTTTTCCCAGCACCATTTATTAAAGAGACTATATTTTTCCCATTGTGTGTTTTTGCCACCCTGGTTGAAGATCAGTTGACAGTATATGCCTAAATTTATTTCTGGGTTCTCTGTCTAATGGTCTAATGGTGTGTGTGTGTGTGTGTGTGTGTATTTACTTGAGAGAGAGACGGAGACGGAGAACACAAGAACACAAGCAGGAGGGGCAGAGGGAGAGGGAGACTCAAGCAGACTGTGCACTGAGCTTGAAACCCGATGCAGAGTTCAATCTCAGGACCCTGAGATTATGACCTGAGCTGATACCAGGAGTTGGACTATCACCTGACTCCACCACCGAGGTGCCCCTGGTCTGTATGTGTTTTTATGCAAGTACCCTAATGTTTTGATTACTGTAGCTTTATCATATTTTGAAATCAGGGAGTATGATATTGCTAGTTTTGTTCTTCATGTTCAAAATGGTTTTGTCAATTTCAGGTCTTTTGTGGTTCTAAGTGAAGTTTTTTTTTCTGTTTCTGTAAAAAAAAAGTCATTGGCATTTTGGTAGGGATTGCATTGAATCTATAGATCAGTTTGGGAAATGTGGACATTTTAACAATATTAATTCTTCAAATACTTGAACTGGGGATGTCCTTCAATTTGTCTTTTTAAATCTTAGGGTTTCTTTTTTTTTTTTTAAGATTTTATTTATTTATTTGACAGAGAGAGATCACAGTAGACAGAGGCGGGCAGAGAGACAGAGGGAAGCAGGCTCCCTGCTGAGCAGAGAGCCCGATGCGGGACTCGATCCCAAGACCCTGAGATCATGACCTGAGCTGAAGGCAGCGGCTTAACCCACTGAGCCACCCAGGCACCCGGGTTTCTTTTACTTTGTTGAACTTTTCATTTAATCATGTATTGTCTTCCTGATTTCACTTAGTTGTCTGTGTTCTCTTGTAGTTCCTTGAGTTGCCTTAAGGTGATAATTTTGAACTATTTATCAAGCAGTTGATGAATCTCCATTTCTTTAGGATCAGTTGCTGGAGTTTTATTAGTTTCCTTTGGTGATGCCCTAGCTGCCTGATTCTTCGTGATCCTTAGTAGCTTTGCATTGGAATTGGAATAGAAGAATTGAAGGGGCAATTCTTCTAGTCTCTACAGACTGGTTTCAGCAGGGAAGGACCTCCTGCTGGAGATGGAACTGATTCTGGAGCCAAAGTCTAGTGGGGCTGAAGCTGGCTGAGGAGGCTGCTCGCAGGTCCACAGTTGAGCTTGTTGTTGGTGGGCCTGCTAGCAGGGCACAGGTTAATACGGCTCCTGCCGGGGGTCCTGGTATCCAGGACTGCCTCTGGGACTGTGGTTGAATGAAATAAGCATAGGGTTATAGGGTGACTTCTTAGTCCACATTTGGGCCCCTGGTGGGCCGGCCTATTTACTAAGATTGTGGGCAGGTGGGTTTGGTGATAGGATCTTGGATGGCTGTGCTGGAATTGATTCCGCAGGCAGATGGGGCTGCTCCTGGGTCTGCATCCATGTCTGAAATTGGCAGACCTCCCTTTTCCAAGTGGCCCTCCCTGTTCTTGGATTTCACCATGGTGTTTCTACCTCTGACCTAGACTCCAAACCTCTCACAGATGTACTTTTGTCTATGGATTGTCAAATCTGTGTTTCTGTGGGGGAATGAGGGCTGAGAACCTCCTGAACTGCTATCTTACTAATAATAGTATTTGTTTCTTTTTGAATGGACTTTTTAGTTGGTGAGTTTAGACCATTTCTTTAAGGTAATTATTATTAATGTTGGATTTAAGTCTATCTTACTGGTTATTTTCTATTTGTCTTATCTGTTCCTTGTTCGTTTTTCTTTGTTTCCTGCCTTTTTTGGGGTTAAAGAAGTATTATGTTTTATTTAACTTGGATAAGTTACTTGGTCTCTTTAAGCTTCATTTTTAATCTGTAAAACATATGGATGATTTTTACCTCCCTTACAATATTGTGGTATGGATTAGAAATAAAATAAAGGTATTCAATAAATAGTAGTTTTTATTAATAGTTGTAATCACACTATGTATATGGCTCCATATCCTGACTTCAAATCCAATTATAAATATTTGATGCATTGTTTTATAGTTTTCATTGATGCATTGTGAATTAACAAATGCATAATCATAAACTATTCCCTGGGTTATAGACATAAAGTATGCCTGGATTATTTATAGTTTTCCCTATGAACACAATACATCTTCATACCTATCACTGTCCTAAGTAGATTTAAAAATTCTTAATACAGGGACGCCTGGGTGGCTCAGTTGGTTAAGTGGCTGCCTTTGGCTCAGGTCATGATCCCAGTGTCCTGAAATCTGAGTCCCACATTGGGCTCCTTGCTTGGCGGGGAGCCTGCTTCTCTCTCTGCCTCTGCCTGCCACTCTGTCTGCCTGTGCTCGCTCGCTCTCTCTCCCTCCCTCTCTCTCTGACAAATAAATAAATTAAAAAAAAATTCTTAATACAGCCAATTTGAAGCTCAGTCTTTGTTTGAAACCTGTGTAAGAGATCTCCCTGCACTAGTTCCCCTGAAATTAACTGGATCTTAGTAGCTCCTCAGGCCTTTCTGTGCCTTCCTGGCCCCTTCATAGCTCTTCCCAAGGGAAAAAAATTTCTTCCTCACTATTGTCTATGGTAGCTGAGAAGTAACAAGTTACTTGCTGAGACCAGGGGCACATCTCACTGTGAACTCTGCTCCTTGTCTTGAGGTTTGGGAAAGTACTGACTTTGGTTTAAGTACCCTTATCTCACTTCATAGTTCCTCTTGTTTTCTTCTCCTCCTCCTTCCCCTCCTCCCCCTCTTCCTTTCTTCTCCTTCTTCTTCTTTCTCCTCCTCCTCCTCCTCCACCTCCTCCTCCTCCTCCTCCTTCAGGAAAAGGAGTTAGCTCTTGTCTGTTTGGAAGTGTAACTCAGTTTCAAAAACTGAGTTTTTTGCACAATTTGCTTACATTACAGAATACTTCATTACTCATTTCCATCAAGCAATTCACTTTACAGAATCTGTTTTGAGTCAGCTATAGAAATCTTACTAAAACATATTCATAGATAAGGAGTGATATTAGCAAATTAATTAGCCTTATTGTTTGGTTTCTTCTGAAAGGCAATTATTTGTTAAGGATAGCTTGGTGAGAATAAGCTGTCTAAAATATTGACTGTAGATAGATGCTGGGAAAAGAGAGCGTGTGAATTGTAAAAACCTGTAAAATTTGGCTATGTGATCTCAGATGTGCTCTAATGTTTGCTGTCCTCCTTCCACCCAAACTCTGCGAGCCCCTTGCTTCCCCTCCGTTGTAACTTTTTGTCTACATGTTGGCCATGAATAGTGGTATTTTTAGAATGTCTATCCTTTAGGATAGTTAAAAGTAAAGTGATGTTCTTACTTACCCAGTGGCCTTCTAGGAAATTGTAGACTGATTATATTGTTTTTAGAGTTATGAAAAGAGAGCTCGTGGCCCCCTCTTATATTTTGTAAGTGTTGTGGGGTTTGGGGCATGTTTAATGAGCAGTTATCCATGTTACAAGCTCTGCCTTTAGAAATTACATTGATTAATGCTTGGAAAAATATACTGGCCAATTTTGGGGTTAGGGTGAGGTACAAAGCATATTTCTTCTTTTTGCCCCTAGCCTTTGTGTTCAGGGGTTACTGTGCTTCAACAATAAACCTTTATACTTTTAATTTATGTTTGAAAAAAGAGTAAAGGCCTTCTAAGTGAAAATCTTGGGAATCATAAGATAGTGGAGGTCCCTAATACTGTTTAATCTGTAGGATCCAAAAGTGGCCTTTGTATTAAATAGGCTAACTATAGACTTGAAGGTTTTTCAGAATCAGAGAAGCAAGATCTAATAATTTGTTTTATATGTTCTAACACTCTCCACATAGAAATTTTCCATTTGGTGTGAGTCGTGTGCCAAATGATGAAATGTATTGCCACTTTGGAGTCTAGTTATTCTAAATATAAAATTAAAAGAAGTAGAGGAGATGAGCTCCAGAAATGGAGACAGAACACACGGAGTGGTTCCCCCCCCCCCCCCCGCCTGGGACAGTTTCATTTTGGTGACTTAAGAGTCATGTCCGAGCACTTGAGCACCTTGCCAGCAGCTGTGGACCAGAAGCACGGACAATACCTGGGAGCTTGGGAGAGCTGGAGACTCTCAGACCTGCTGAGGCAGAGCCTGCCTCTTAGCACAATCCCTATGAGATTCAGAAGTAAATTAGAGTTTGAGGGGCGCTTCTTGAAAATGCTGAGGTCTGCCCATGCATCACCCGATGTCAGAGCTGTGGCTTTAGCATGTGGATACGTAATCCCTTCCTGCTTTCCCAGGGGCTAGTCTTAGAAGTGGCCATGTCAACATACATTTTCCTCCTGCAGCTTATCTTCCCACTTCTGGATGCATTCCTGGTTGAAAGTATGAAATCAGGGAATTGTGTGTGTTTGGGGGGGGGGAGCGGCAGGGGTCAGAGAAATTTCTGTAGATTATACACACATAAAATAAAGAAAGACTGGAGTCTGAGGAATTGGGAAAAAGCTGGAAAATTTTGTAGGAGAACAGAAACTCCAAGCTTATTTTTGATTTTCACATGGTTAAAACATGAAAAAAGTACTTGTTGACTCAGAATTCTTGGTTGTAGCAATCAGCCAGGGCTGGTTGGTTTAAGCAGCAAATAAGTTGTTTGGAAGCATGTCACCAGGCTCACCAGGGTATCTGGGAGGGCTGGAAAGCCCAGCTGTGGCTATGCGGTCAGGGATGGAGCCCGAGTTAGCCTGCGGAGAGGGTCTGGTGAACACTCCTGTTACTGCAGAATGATGGACACTGCAGCGTGCACCCTGGGGAGGACTGTTGGTACCTAACCCTGAACGCCCATGCCCAGCTGGGTGGCGGTGGAGCTCTGGATTCTTTGTAGCATCTCTGTTCCCAGAGGGAGCTCTGGGAGATCTCTGTATTCTTGGGTGGGCTCATCTGATTGGCTAGGAAACTGGGAGAACAAGTTTTTGGCATTTTCACTGTCACTGTGGAAGGTGAGCCCTGCCTGATTAGGCTGGGAAATTCCATATACATAGAAACGGGGTTGAGATGCAGGTGGACAAAAAGAATGAGAAGTGTTTGATAGGGTTGCCCGTGTGTGCATGCATGCGTGCACATACACATGCAAACATGCATGTGTGAATGGGTGTGTTCAGTTTACTAGATACATTTATTTCAGTCATGCATCTTCCTGGTTTTATGATGAAGGTTGTTAATAGAAAAATAGGATCCATTTTGCAGAATTTTGCTTCTTTGTTAAAAATGCTCATATATATACACATTATGAATCCCAAAATGCTCATTTATCTATCTGTATCTATACATATGACTATCTATCTCTATCTCTATATCCATATCTATCATGAATACCAAACATTTTTTCAGGTTGCATTTAACCAGGACAGAACTTGATGTTTTCTCTGGGATTAAAAAGCTTCCTAGCACTCACTCTGAAATACAGAGTTCATTACATTCACTTTCTAAATGAGAATCACATTTAGCGAAACCCCGACCATGTAATCAAGATAACAAGAGATTTTTAATTTGTCCAAGAGTGACTCACTTGTAGCGTACACACTTTGACTTGTGTTCTGATGGGAGGTTGAGAAATTATCGCTGCCTCTGTGTACATGAGACACAAAGCAGAAAACAAAATCAGCACGCACTGTGTCATATTTGTACTGAGATAACACTGAGGAACAGCTGTGACTCTTTCAAATGACTCCATTTGTTTGATAATTGCCGGGTAAAAATAGTGCCACTATGGGCTATTTCAGGATGGCAGATGGCGTTCTAGATTATGTTCCTTTCCTCGTGCCCAAAAAGAACAGGATCGAGTCTTTCAGAAAAATGGTTGTCTGGGTGTGAGATAGCTTGAGGGAAGGGACAGGGCACTGTCTCAGGCTTTGCTCTGCAGATAGGTAGGAAGCAGAGTTTTGGGCTCTAAGGGAAACGGAATTGAATTATCCCGGCCCAAGCAATGACGAGAAATAAAGGCATCTGTCTGTTGCCTAGGAACAGAAATATCTTGTGCGTCTTCTACAGCTGGAGGAACTAGGTCATTTACTCTCAGAGTTCACCCATCAGTTATTCAAACAGAGCTGAAATGAGCCTTCTTTTCTTCTTGCTTCGTGAGGGGGAGGTTCTCATTAGATCCTCTCCTAGCTATCTTCCATTCAGCAAACTGCTGTGATGCTCCCAACGCGTCTTCTCAAAGCTGTGCAGATCACGATTCTGCATTACTTGAGAGACAAAACAATACACTGTCTTCAGTGGCTGGCCCTTGGGTCTTTTCTCTACTAAGAAGCCAATGGAGCTCCACGTGAGGGGAGCAGACCATTCTTTAGCCTTTCATCTAAAGGACATGTGACATTTGACATCTTGTTGGCATTCTCACCTGCACCTCAAGGAGGGATGGTTCTCTCTCTCTCTCTCTCTCTCTCTCTCACACACACACACACACACACACACACACACACACCTGTAGGTTGAGAGTCAAAGAGGGAGGCAGAAACACCGATCTTTTGTGAAGTTTGAGGCCCACTTCTTGGTACTAAGAAGGTAGGACAAGTTTTGCAACCTTACCTGTATATATGGAGCTTTAAAAAATATGTATTTTGGAGAACTACCCACCAAAATCCTGATTCATTGGATCTTTGGTGCTGCCTGGGATCCTAAGGGTTTAAAAGTTTTCCAGGTGATTAGAGGTTAAAAGTCAGTCCTATTTTCCCCCTTACTCATCCCCTGCTTAAGAGTGTCAGACCCATAGAACCAGGTGGGAGACAGAAAGGCTTGGGCACGAAGTTCTTGGGTTTCCTCATTCCTGTCCGGAGCCGAGTGTTTGCCCTTTGTCCTTTTCTCGAGGAAGCTCTGTGTACTGATGGTCACATATTTTCCACAAAGATGGTTTCCTTGGTCTTCACAGTTTGAATGGGAATACTTACTCTCTCAGGAGCAGAGAGGAGGGGAATTGAGGCTTGTACTCAGGTAGAAACACACTGGAAATATTTAGGAGGTGACTAGGCTGTAAGAAGCTGATTAGCAGAGCCCTAATCCCTGGGCGTTTCTGACCAGGAAGAGTGATAAGAGCAGAACATTGTAGGCACATTAGGCACACATCATAAATATATCCAGCCCTACAGGTGTGTGAATGCCCCTAAATTCCCCTTAAGTCTCCTCGGGGTCTGAGGAAACTCAGCTTAAATAAGAGTATTGTAGTATGCAGCAGTGGCAAATTATTGAAAAAGTGAATGACATGTTGTTCCTATTTACCTTATTTATTTTTTCTTATAAAGAAAACAAGTCAGTGATTTTTGTTACATTGAAAATGAAGGCATTTATAAAACCTTTGAAACATTCTCAGTATAATGATGAAAAAAAAAAAAAAAAAGCTGAACACTTCTCCTAGAAAGCCACCAGCCAAAGGCAGTTATTTCTTGGCTTTTTTTTTTTTTTTTTTTTTTTGCTCAGTTATGTAAATGTCCGTTTGTGGGAACAACAGAGTTGATCCAAATCTCATTTTAAAGAGAGGTGAAATGGAGCCCGTGCAGGAAAGGAAACTGTGCTGGGAGCTCTGATGTGCAGGATCCCCTGATGTCCACCCCTACCTACCACCCTCCTCTCCTCCCCCCACCCCACACACCCTGCTGGCTTATGACTAGGGCACCATGGCTCTGATATTTAGGTAGACCTGGCCAGGAAATCACTCTCATTGTCTACCTGGTCAGAAACAAACACACATTTCTCACACTAGCTTGCCAAATCCTCAGGACTTTGATTTGAAAAAGGAGAAAGAGAAGAAAGTTCAACCAGATTTCACATCAAAACCCGTGTTTTGGGGCAATTTCTGGCTCGCATGCTTACCTGTTCCTCCTTCTCTTCCCTCCCTCCCCTCTTTCCTCTCTCCCTCCCTCCCTTCCTTCCTCAACACAGAATCCAAAATGAACTTGAAGCTCACCTCCTCCTGGTGATGTGGAGTGGGAGCAATCAGAGAACATTAGAAAGATTTTTGCTAACCTGCGCTGGGAGGTTTGATGTTGCCGATTGCGAGTGGCTCGGAGCGGCAGTGGAGGAGCTGCGAGGATTTGTCTAGAAGATGTGTCTTTGAGGAATGCATCTTTACTTTATACTGTTTGTTTAGGATTTGATGACAGTGTTGGGTCGAAACCCCCAGACCTCCTGTGGGTGCTAGGATTCTAAGCTACTAACAGTCTCTTATGTGCAGAGTTGGGCACTTCTTCTGCACAATTTCCTGGTATTAATTTGGTTTCTTTGTGTGAGTCCATTTATCCCAATGGACCTAATGTGCTTTTAAGGAAGAAGTAAGCTATATCCCACCCAGGATCCTACCAAAGGAGTTACCACTGTGTTTACACATGGTAAGAACTTAGTGACTTTACTATTTATTAATAATATTTTATTATTAATTTCCTTAGATGGCTTCCATAATGATTTAAAAACAAAAAGGAGAAGTGTGCCTTTTCTTACCTCTCCCATCTGGCCTCCAGGTTCACAAAATGAGTGACGAAGGGATTGCAATGGCCAAGAAGTAAGGATCTCTTTTCAGCAGAATGCCACGCCACGGAGGCTTAGCACCCCTTGACCTCAGTGCTCTTGGCAAATAGAGCTCAGTACACATTCTCCCTTATCACTTTGGGCATATCACTTTACCTCTCTGGACCTCAGCTCTAATATTTTATGATCCGTGACTTTGTGACCCAAATATTATTCCCAGATCCCCCATTCCCATGGTCCTATGACCTTTTATTGCCAAAAAAAGTAGCACCATCATCAACATCTTCATTTTAGGGAGCCTCTTCTCTGACACCCATCCCATCCTCCTGCTCACCCTTTCTGTTCCTGTTAGCCCAGCAGACCTCCAGTCCATTGCCCTCCCACATTTTCACTTTTCACAATGCTCCATTTCTTATGCAAAACAAACAAAAAAACTAGTTTAGATTGCACAATCTGTCAGTATAGTTATTCAAACAGCTAAATGTTGTAGGAGAAAAATACATAGTAGTGCTCATTGAGCTATAAATTCATGACACAAATCTGAAATTAACCCTTGATGCTCCCTGGCAATTCCACTTACACTTATTTAGTATATTTATTCTGCTTTCCAGAATTCTTACACTGTCTTCTTTTGCCCCCAGTCCCCTAGGCTTCTTTCCCATTGGGATGCCCTCGCCTCACAACCTATTGAGAAGGTAAAAGTAGAAAGGCAGGCCAAATACCTATCATCAAACTTACCAGTGCTCTTCATCTTTATCTGGACTCCATTCCCCACCTGTCTTTGTTCCCACCAAAGGCTGCTTCCACTTGTTCTCTTCCAGCTTGGTCACAGATACACTGAGGATCCAGCCTCATTTGTCCAGTGTAAGAATGGTTTGCATTTGTTGGCCTGACATAATTATGAATAAATAGTTGCCCTTATAAGTGACCCAGTTTGGACAATAAATTATATAGGCCCCTTTGTCATAGGACAAAGTTCCAAATATGGGATGATCTGTTTCTAGGCTCCCCGTTCAGATCATCTCTATGCTAACATTATGCTGACCTAGTTACTTTGCCGGTTAGTTGGTTACCTAGCTTTATAATAAGTCCTGACACATGCAAATGCTCCCTTCTCTTCTTACAAGTGTATTGGTTCTTCTTGGCCCTTGGCTATTTGTGTGTTGTAGAATCAGTTTGCAAATTTCCACAAGATCCTGTTGGGGGTTTGACTGGAGTTTCATTAGGTCTCTAGATCAATTTGGGGAGAATTGACATCATTATAAAACTCAAATCATCATATTCATTAACACATGCATTGCTCTATTTTTAGTTTTTCCTTAATATCTTTTTGTAAAATGTCACAATTTTCTGTATCCAGCTTGAGCATATATTTTGTTGACTTCTTCCTAGGTATTTTTACAGTTTTTGTTTCTCTTGTAAATGGTGTTTTTAAAATATTATGTCTTATTTTATTGTTGTTCTGGTGCGCTTGACTTGCATATATTGTCTTATATGCAACTAGTTTGCTAGATTTTCCTTTTACTTATAATAGTTAATAAATTTGTCAGGATTTTCTATGTGGATAATCACATCACTTGCAAAAATGGTGGTTTTGTTTCTTCTTTTCCAATCCTTCTGCTTAAAGAAAAACTCCACTTTTTATTGACATAAAGAATATACACAGGAAAGAGCACAGATAAGTTTACCTGTTGGTACATTTTTTCACAAAATGATCATACTTATTTAGCTAGTACCTAGAAGAGAAAGCAGAATATTATTTGTCCCTCAGAAGCCCCCAGCACTCCCTTCCACCATGACGTCTCTGAAGAAAAACCCAGAATATTTGTCTTGTCTTACTGACTTGGCTCTCCAGCATATCACTCTTTCCCTTTCTGCTGGAATAGTCCCAGAAACATACAGACATGCTTTCAAATCATCCTTCTTAAACAGCTCTTCCTTGACCTATGTCTCTTTCTAGCCATGGCTCCATTTTGTTGCTCCCCTTCTCGGCCAAACTTTTTGAACAAATGTCTCATGGTCACTTTCTCTACTCCCTCACTCTCTGGTTTTCTTTTTTACTTACTTGAATATGGTTTTGTCTTTGGCATTCTACTGAAACAGCTCCTGTCAAGATTCCAGTGACCTCCATGAGACCAAATCCAAAAGACGGTCCTGTCCGTATCCCTCTCTATCTCTTAGCATCATTTGATATAATTGGCCCTTGCTCATCTTGAAATACTTTCTTTTCACGGCTTCCACTTATTTATTTGGGTGGTTACTTGTCTAATGTCCCTTTCTCTACCTAGACTCCAAGTTCCATAGGATACGTTTTCACTGCTCTATTCCCAGGATCTACTCCAGTGTCTGGCATAGAGTAGAGTGACAGATATGTTACCTGCGTCTTTGGGATGACGATGCATATCTCATCATTTTGTGTCATGTCTACTTGGATGCCTTACAGGTACTCCACATTCAGCAGGTTCATAAATGTGTTCATTATCTTATTCTGTAAACTCTCTCCTCCTCTAGTGTGTCCTGAGTGTGCACAACTACCATCCATTAAACCAGAAACCTAAACTCCCTTCTTCATCATCCCCACACCCAGTCCATTATGAGTACCTGACCACACCATACCTAAATACCTTCTTCAAACCACCTACATCCGTTCACCCCAATTCTCACCCTTCTGGTGTACCGCCATGTTGAATGTTACTGTCACAGCTTCTGGACTCTTGTTTTGAGCTGTTCTAAACTCTGACATTGCTACTTTCTAATCAGTTCTCTAGATGGCAGCCAGTGGTGGCACTTTAAAAAAATTATAAGCCTAATTAAATCACCCTCCTATAGCAGAAATTACACCATATGCCAGCCCCCAAAATATGAAAATAGAATTAACATATAGGGTAAGCAACACAGTGCAGGGCTGTACTATCAAATACAAAGTATCAAATACTCATCAAGTCATTTGTATTTCATTTTCGTGTCACTATTTTCCCAAATCTTTAGAACATCCTTTGGATTTCTCTATAACTATTTTATCTTCTACAAATATTGGCCCATCTGGCACTTCTCTCTATTTCTGCACTTACCTTTTCTTTAAATTGAAATCAGTAGACGCTTTGAATAACAGAGGGCAGATTCACACGAATCACTGGAAAGAAATGTATAAGTAGAACTAGTTATGTGGGGTTAAGGCACAACCTGGCAATTCATTTGTCAACAATAACAGCCTTGTAAAAACATTAAAAAGAAAACTGCTCAGACTCCCCACATTAATATTAAGGATTGTTACAAGTGATCCAAGGAGGTCAATTTTATAATTTATTAAAGGCTCTGCACTTTAGTCAGTGATATTTAGGTAGCCTACAACAAAAAATCAAAACCTAGATTTAAAATGGTAATTAAATAGCTTCTCTTCTCTAGCGGTTGATGCCTGAGTAGCTGCTCGCAGAAAAGCTCCGCCAATTGAAGGACAAAGTTGAAAAGTCTCTTGTTTTTGATGACGCGCATGGTTTTTAAATTTGAGAGCAACAAGGCGTGACTACTTTTCCGTTTCCAGAATTAGCAAGAGTAACAGGACAAGATTAATAGGTGGGTTCGTTGTGCCTAAGAAATTGACTGTTTTTTTTTTCTTCAGAAAATAATTGCTTTTCTGAAGTGCAAAAAGCTTTTGCTCATTCAGTGTCAAGATCTGTTATGCTGATTGGGGGATGAAGTCACTCTTCCCACTGTTTGTAGGGCAGAAAGTCAATAAGTGTGATTGGCAGCTTTGTGCAACATTGAAAAGTCTCCAGCAGATTTCTCACTTGGGACCCACTAAAAACCAGAGGACTCCAGGAAATAGTCAAACTGTCCTCTTTTGACATAGGGCCATAAACATCATGGAATGATTTATCCCATGAAAGGTTTGAGCAGAATATTCTACTGATTTCTTTGGTTTGGCCACACCCTGCTATTCTTTCTTCTTAGGGGCTGCTCTTTCAGGAAGTTTTGTTAGAAATACATTATTTATCTAACATTGTATAACAAAATACCTGATTTAAATGGGTACAGGGAGGTAGTGGAATGGAATGCTTAAAATCAGGGGCTCTTAAAGGGGAACCCTCTTACACTGTTGGTGGGAATGCAAGTTGGTGCAGCCAATTTGGAGAACAGTGTGGAGATTCCTTAAGAAATTAAAAATAGACCTTCCCTATGACCCTGCAATTGCACTACTGGGTATTTACCCCAAAGATACAGATGTAGTGAAAAGAAGGGCCATCTGTACCCCAATGTTTATAGCAGCAATGGCCACGGTCGCCAAACTGTGGAAAGAACCAAGATGCCCTTCCACGGACGAATGGATAAGGAAGATGTGGTCCTTATACAGTATGGAGTATTATGCCTCCATCAGAAAGGATGAATACCCGACTTTTGTATCATCATGGATGGGCCTGGAAGAGATTATGCTGAGTGAAATAAGTCAAGTAGAGAGAGTCAGTTATCATATGGTTTCACTTATTTGTGGAACATAACAAATAACATGGAGGAAAAGGGGAGATGGAGAGGAGATGGGAGCTGGGGGAAATTGGAGGGGGAGACGAACCATGAGAGACTATGGACTCTGAAAAATAATCTGAGGGTTTTGAAGGGGCGGGGGGTGGGAGGTTGGGTGAGCCTGGTTGTGGGTATTGTGGAGGGCACGTATTGCATGGAGCATTGGGTGTGGTGCATAAACAGTTAATTCTAGTACACTGAAAAGTAATTAAAAAAATAAAACATTTTTAAAAGGAAAAAAAAATCAGGGGCTCTTGAATCAGAGATCTGGATCCAAATTTTGACTCAGCTGGTTGTGTGAACTTGGGTGAATTACTTACCTGCTCTGTCTCAGTTTCTTTATCTATAAAATGGGGGAAGAAGATAGTGGCTCCCACAGCGTTTTTTGTGATAATTACATCTATTTACGTAAAATGCATGGCAGGTAGTGAAGGCTATTACTACTATTACTGTCATGGTTATAGGGTATAGCGGAAAGTTCTCCTTTGGCCTTTCAGGGGACACCAAAGGTAAATTCAGCCCGGCATTAACATCTGTGGATGGATGAATCTTTGCACATGTAGCCAGGTAAATGTTTAGTAAATGGCCACCTGAGCCTTGACAAAGCAAGCAGGTATTTGGAAATAAAAAGGAGTCCCTGCTTTAGGGTGTCTTAATAGAAAGATAGATCCTATGTCTATCTATTTTTTAAAGCCACAGTGATGAAAATAAAGCTAATAGCTCCCTATATAATGTCTCATCTTATAATTCTCTTCACATTTGGATTTTTGCCAGCATTGGTACAAGACATTAGGATCACATTCCTCATAGGAGGCCCAGGGAAAGGTTCTGTAGCCCCTGCACACCAAAAAAAAAGAGGTTTGCAGCCACCAAGAACATGCAACTCGGGCCAGTCATTGGTGAATGAGTTGGAACCCTTTTCAGTGGAGAAAGATCAAGAAGAGGCAGGACATTGTTCCGCTTTGAGTTAGGAGGAACATGAGCACACTTTCCCTCTCCTTCTAACTTCAGTTTCAGATGCTGGAAGAGTGGGTGGCTATCTTTGGTGCAAGTGTAGAGAGCTGGAGGGGTTGAGGGCCTTGTGACCATGGGTAGTTTGGCTTGGTGGGTTAGAGGGAGGATTATTGCCTTAAATAAAAGGAGGAGCCAGGGTGGGTGCTGGAGCTGGGGGTGTGGAGCAGGGCACAGAGTAAGAGGGAAGGGGTGTTGGGTTTTTGTTCAAATGCCATCATATTTCCTAGGTTAATAAGAGGGGCAAGGATTCAGATTCACTACCCTGTGGAGGGGCTACATTAGTCCCTGGGGGTCCCCTGAGTGTGGAGTTCCAGATGAAGGAAGGGACTGGGTCATCTTAAATCTCATCAGGAATGCTTTCTTAATGACACTTTCCGCCATTCCTCACAAAAAAAGAAAAACTCCAAACCACTCAAGCTTCTAAAGAAACTACAATTTTCACTTCTTTTTAGAAAAAAAGAAACCTGAGCTCTTTGTCTACAATCCTTTTATCTGGATCCAGATTTGTATAAAGCCTTCAAATTCATTGATACATGAAAAAGTAAGGTCACTGTTGACAGGAATTGTGTATGTGAGTAAATTATGCATAAGAGTAGCAAAAGAGGGGTGCCTGGGTGGCTCAGTGGGTTAAAGCCTCTGCTTTTGGCTCAGGTCATGATCCCAGTGTCCTGGTATCGAGCCCTGCATCGGGCTCTCTGCTCCGTGGAAAGCCTGCTTCTTCCTCTCTCTCCCTGCCTGCTTCTCTTGCCTACTTGTAATCTCTGTCTGTCAAATAAATAAATAAAATCTTTAAAAAAAAAAAAAAAGTAGCAAAAGGAAACCAAGCCTCTGGGGTTGTATGGAACAGTTTCCTGGCTGTGGTTCTGTGAGTGAATGGTAGCGGGCTGACCGTGGGTGGGCGGTGGCTGGTGAATGAGGAAAACCAGCTTGGCTGGGTTGATTCTCCTCTGTGAAAAAGACCTTGTGCCCAAATGTCATACATATCATTTTGCTTGAATGGATATGAACTATGCTGACAAAATGAATATAAGTCCCCAGAGTGCGGGGGACTTCCTGTTGGCAACTCCACTTCAGGTGCTTTTACTAGAGGAGGAGGTGACATTTGGCCCCCAGCTGTGAAATAACTCCACTGGCTTTTGCTAAGGTACCTTCTTTCTTTTGCCTCTTAAAATTCCACTGATTGCTTCATTTTTCTTCTGGCTCCAGAGAAAGCCAATGTTTTATTCTCTGATGTGCATTTGA